>JAXGGA010019851.1:0-19295 GCA_038373865.1 Uloborus plumipes
CTACATTTGAAACAAAAATGTTGTAGTTTACTACATTTGTAACAAAGAAGTTGTAGTTGTAGTTTACTGCATTTGTAACAAAGGTAGTTGTCGCTGTAGCTCGCTACAAAAGAAATGTACTTTTTCCAACCACTGTCTCTCAGTGGCGTCACAATAGAGGGGGGGGGGGGGTTGACGGGCTAGGGAAGAGGTTGTAGGTTGATCACTTGACTGAAGCATTAAATTGCCCTAAAAGTTGAGTCATCTATGCCCCAAATAAGCAACTAGATATTTTAGAAATACTTATGGATATTTAAGTTTCCATCGAAAAACATTGGGCTAGTGATAATTAACAGATAATGCACCAAACTTCAGTAAAGAGTTATTTTGTTGAAAAGTAGATTATCATGATTAAAAATGTAAATGAAAAAAAGTAAAACGAAGAATTTATAAGTCATCAACAAGAGGAACACTTTCTGAAATTCAAATGAAAAAAAAAAAAAAAAAAACTAACTATAAGCACATATAGTCTATAACAGCGGTCGACAACCTAAATTGACTAACGATCTACTTTCCAAATTTAGTGTAAACACAAGTTCGACTTACCGGCGTGTGTGTGGAGCGGGGGGGGGGGGTATGCATAAATCTAATGCAGAAAATAAGACTTGCTACTTTTATTCCAGAAATTAATGTTAATTAATCAACCAAAGAGAAAAAGCAAGGTTCAAAATATTGTCGCGATTGACTTAAAATGGGCTCGAGATCAACCCGTCGATCACGATCGACGGGTTGCTTACTGCAGGTCTACAACATTAACCTTTGGTGTACGACAGAATATTAAAAAATTTGTGTCAAATATCTGGGGTTCTCATATAGACACTAGGGTGCTTCTTATTTTTAAAGGTGTTATTTTTCATGAGGCACCGGCTCATTTTGTTCCTTTGAATGGAAAAAAAACGCATCAAAAATATTAAAATTGAAGATAGTATTTAAAGTTTGCTGCCATTGCTTCAAAATTTGACAAATTGCTCTTTTTAGCCTACTTTCCCGTTAAAAGTAAAAGAAAGACGAAAAAAGTACCAAAAGTGGCTTAATGCATCCAAAAAATATTGCCAAGTCCAAAATATATCGCCAAGTTAAAAAAATATCGCCAAGTCCGAAAAACAAGCCAAAAAGAAATAAAAAGGTAAAATGAACATCGAAAAATTAAAAATTTGAAAGTAGGGTATTGAGATGGGGAATTCGTGTGTCGGTCAGTCGGTCTGTCTGTCTCCACCCCCCCCCCTAATAACTTTTGAATGAACATTCCGATTTGGACAAACTTTTTTTTTTTGTTGGAAAGATCTCGGCGAGTACAGCTCATTTCCGTATGATTTTTCGATTTGAACGATTTTTGGTTCAACTTTGAACCGTTTAATAAACAACCTGCCCCGCGATGCTAACTTTTGAGTGAACAGTCCGATTTGAACAAACTTTTTTTTGTTCGAAAGATCTTATCAAGGATACTTCATTCCCGTATTTACATTTCCGATTTGAACAATTTTTCGTTCAACATTGAACCGCTCAAGCAAGCTGTCACCCCTAATAACTTTTGAGTGAACAGTCCGATTTGAATAAACTTTTTTTTTTTGTTCGAAGGATCTCAGCAAGGATACTTCATCACCGTATTTAAATTTTCAATTTGAACATTTTTTCGTTCAACATTGAACCGTTCAAGCAACCTTTCCCCCACCTAATAGCTTCTGAGTGAACCATCCGAATGGAATAAACTTTTTTTTGTTTGAAAGATCTCGGAGAGGCTCATTCCCATATTTCGCTTTTTGATTTGAACCATTTTTCGTTCAATATTGAACCGTTCAGAAAAAAAAATTAACATTAGCGCCTACGGGGAATTTAAGTTGAATGTTGATCCTGAACTTAAAGTCGGATTTCCTTCAAACTAACTTAGTAAGAAAATGATTTTATAAATAGTGTTTGTAAAGTACTTTTCCGAATAATCTTCTGTGAGGACTCTTATTCCGACTCCGACTCCGCAAACATGGCGGAAATACAGGCTCAGAAAAAAAATGACTGACTGTGCAGACGATTTTTTATTTATTTATTCATTTGTTTTATTTTATTTATTATTGTTATTTTTTTTTCTTTTTTTTTTTTTTGGCAGACGATTTTTTTTGTAACAAAAATTTTTCATTCACTAGGGCATTTTATTCTTTATTTATATTTAACAACCGGCAACGAATTAAAAGTGAAATTCGAAACACTTTATTATTCAACCGCGACTAGATGGCCGGTGTCAATCAAATGAGAAAACGAGTCTATTCCTTAAAACAGGTAGAGAAGGAAGAAACTCCAGTGTGCCATATTTGCATGTTTAACGACATTTTGGCGAAGTGATAAGTTTCATGAAATATTTAATAATTCTTCGAGCCACACCTGCATTTGGCGAGGAAGCGAAAACAAGTCTTTGCTTTCTTTATTGCAACCCTTATGTTACCATTTTGTTTTTAAATTTAAATGAACAGTTGGAGGCACTGCAGTCAATGGCCAATGGCTGCGGAAAAATATAAAACCAAGACCCACCTACTTTCTTGTATCCAATGAGAAATCTTTCTCGACTGTGCAAAAATTAAAATAGGTTCCTCTTTGGCTAATTTCTCAAATTGGGTGACCAATTAAAGGTAAGCAAGATGACTTATTCAAGCTTTATAACCAATGCCGCAATTGTGAAACTCATTCCTCAATTTTCATCTGCGTATCACCCCTCCCTAAAAATGGACAATCCTGAAAAAAGGAGGAGTCATAGGCCATCTCTGCGAAGTTGAATAATATTAACGGACGAGGTTTTTTTTTTATTTTTTTTCTTTCTTTGATAAAATGTGTTTTGATGCTCTTTGTACTTTTATTTATTTACTAGCAGAACCCGGCAGACGTTGTTCTGCCTAGATGTATATTTCGTCTCCACATGGTGTTTTGGATGTAAAAATCTATAAAGCGTTGTTGAAAATAGGCATGAAAGATTTTGAAAATTCTAAATCAAGCAAAGTTATCTTCTGATAAAGTTATTCAATAAAAAAGTTCATTTTCCTTTAAAACTATAAAACTATGTTCTGTAGAGTTGGAAAACACAGATGTCCACTTCTTATGAAGTTAATAAAGTCACTTAGAAGGCTAAACTAAGCTTAACAACAATGGCGGACTTGTTAAAATTTTGCAATGTAAAGATGCAAATGATACTTAAACTTGACAGTACTTGAAGAAACTTCTTAAAACAGAAAAGTAACACAACTTTTTGAATAAAAAAAAAGCATGGTGGAATGGTTGTACTTTAGTAATTTGATGGCATAAGCTATCGGGAAATACTCGTCCGTACACACAACCGTTTGAAAATTAAGTAACAACATATCTAATGCGAAGAAATGAGTTCCATAAATTTTGCACTCGTGGCACAATTTGAGCAAGCATGAATATATTATTCGCAAAGCTGAAAACAATTTTAATGAAATATTTGGTACTCAATACCCACCATTCCGTACGTCGTTAATAATTTTTAACATTGCGGTTAATAACAAATATTACGAACATGAAAAAGCAAACACCTTAAAAAATATGGTAGCATTTGAGTACTGTCATGCAATAATATGTTTGTCTGAGAAGGAAACATATTTAATCAGGTATTTATCATACACAAATAATTTTTTCTACTCTCGAAAACAAAAATAGTTGCGTAGCAACGCGCCTTGGAAAATTTCAATTATTGAATGTTCTTGGCGCTATTTAAAAAGTCGCCAATTTGGTAGCTAATTTGGGATACCTTGGATAATTCTGAACCCCTATCCCTTCCATAAATAAACTTACGTATTATCACTTTTGTGAAAGAGAGTCGCCAAATGTTGAGGTATTCTCTATGAAGCTGATTACTTTTTGGCAATCTGAAATCACTTTGAATATTATATTTGGCGCTAAATGTACACCATTCCGTAAGGCGTTAAAATAATTTCCAACATTGCGGTATATCATAGCAAATAGTATGGACATGAAAACGAACTATTGATTGGATGTTTGGCGAGAAAATATAGTAACATACTTTGATTGAAAACAGCAATAGGTATAAAGAACAAAATAGTGTTCGTCTGGAAAATAATGCATGACATCTAAGCCTCTACAAATCTAAAGGAGTTCCGAAATATGAAACTGAATCTCATTTGTTTTTAAAAAAAGATTAATCTGTTAATCAAATACCTTTTTTATCCTTTATACTTGAGATAGTTATTGGGAAAATTTAAAAACAGATTAATCTGTTAATCAAATACCTTTTTTATCCTTTATACTTGAGATAGTTATTGGGAAAACTTCCATTATTGAGGGCTCTTGGCGCGATTCAAAAGATAGTCAAATTTACGGTAGCAAGCAATTCCAACTATCTGCCAGAGAGTTGAGTTGATACACTAAATACTCGATTGCATTGATGAAAGCCTTCGAAAATGGAGTTTTAAATTGAAATTACAAAGACAGAATCAGGTCTAAAATTGAAATAAAAAAATAACTACCCATCGGATTTTGTTGAAACTGGTCTCTAAACCTTCCCAGTACCAAAAAGAACAAACGGTGAAAATTTCTGACAAATCTCCCTGGTAGTTTCTGAGATCTTAGGGAACACACACACACACACACACACCAACATTCATTTTTATATATATAGATTTATTTATTTTTTGAAAATGGTTGAGGATTTTTTCTCAGGAAGAACTGTAACAGTTACATTCTTTAAAAGGTGCGACTAAAATTTATTTATTCTCTTATTTACTTTTTACGTGTCTATTTCATCTGATGAGAGGGGTATATTTTGCTTTTAGAAATCAGCTTTAAGTGCTAAAAAGGTATGTTTGACATAATTTTCAGTCTCAGATAATCAAGAGAATAATGATCAGATGCTAGAATGCCGATGTCAATGTACGAGAAAGTAGGCTCGTTTAGTTCTTGACAAAACTTCTTGTTCTTATCTTTCGTTTTTTTTTTTCCTTTCTTTCTTTTTTGCATCGATTATTACAACATTTATGTGTCCTATACTTTCAATAAATGATAATCCAGATTGTTGTAGACTTTGTATTTATTTATATTTCATCAAATTAAGTTAATTAACCAGCTTTTGTCAATTCCAGACCTTTTATCTATATGTTCACGACTCAAATATCTAGGTTTCTGTTTTTGATACAATTCCTACACTGCAAAAAATGAACTGTTGTTTTTACAGTATAATACTTGCAGCCGAGGTCCCAATTTAAAACTGTAAATGGATAGTAATAAATTGTAAAACTAGTAGAAGTTTTAGTTTATTGCCGTAAAGTTTAGCTGTGTTATACTATAAAAACAACAGTATAATACTGGCAGCAGAGCTTCCAGTTTAAAACTGTAAAATGCACGGTAATAAACTGAAATTAGCAATTTTGCAGTTTATTACTGTAAAAGCAGAAATTTTACAATTTATTTCTGTAAAATTAGCCATTTTTACCTTTTATTACTATAAAATTAGCTGTATTATACTGTAAAAACAACATTCATTTTTTACAGTGTATCAATATTTTCTTTACTAATAAAAATATACATATCATTTTGCTGCTTATAATATGAAAAAGTTTTAAAATAATGTATATATGAAGTTAAAAATAGGAACAGAGGGGGGTGGGGGGAGTATTTAACTTACATCCACATATTTAATCTCTCTGTAATCTGGTAAAATAAACTCCGAATGGAGGGCCATTGCTTTCCACTCGTTGATACTAGGAAATTTCATGCTGCTTTTGTCTATTTTCGCAGTATATTCCTTGAAAAGGCTGAAACAAAGAATAATTTCCATTAATTAAAACCATTTCAGCTGAACAACTTGAATGAACAAAGAGTTTATTTTTTTATTTATGCAGATAACATTTTTTTAGAAATGTTTTCAAGTTTTAAGGAATAAACTAGTTTTAAATCACGATAAATTTTCAAAGAGGCAAATAAATTAGTAATAGCTTTAATGATTCAATAAATTTCCACTGAAACAGAAGCTAGCGAAATTCGCAGGAAAAAAAAATGCTCCATTTACGGGTGCAGTTCAATGAGGAATTCCAAGGTAAGGAGCAATGTGTTGCGGTCAGAAGTGGAATTTTCAACCCATCATCCTTACATTCTGGCTCTTACACCAAGTGATTTTCATCTTTTTAAGAACCCTTGAAAAGATAAAATCCTTTCTTGCAAGCAATTCTTGGACGATAACGAGGTCATATCCTTCATATCCTTTGTTACCAAATGTTGCAGTAGCAGAAGGTATGGAGCTTCAACAAGTGCGTTCCGATACTCTTGTCATGCTACGATAAGTGGCTAAAAAAGGTTGCTACACTGTTAAAACTATAGGTTGTACAGGGCACTTTTAAGGGTGAGACGTTGTAGCGCCAGCGGCACCCCTGAGGGGGCCACTTGTGTCCCTATGGCACCCTTGAATGTGCCATTTGTCTTCACGTGGCACCCTATGGGTGTTTTATGGCACCCAAGGAGCCAAATAGTACCTACAAGGGAGCCACAGATAGTCGAGTGGTACCACGCAGGGTGTGTCATTGGTGCTACAACGTATCACTCTTAAAGGTGCCTTGTTCAACCTGTAGTTTTAACAGTGTACTGATATTGAAAACATTCTGACCATCGCAGTTCACCAAATAATTAAAAGTAGTTCCAAATGATTGTTTTCTTCTCTTTTTTTGTGTTGCAAAACCGTACATACTTACAGAATTACCTGATATAAATGAAAAATTTTTTTTTTTTTGAAACTCACCCTTTTTGTAGCTCTCCTGCCACCAAAACTAGTTTGGCATTTCAAGTTTCTTGAAGTTAAAAGTACGTGACAAACTGTTTTGGTAATCCCTATTTCAACTATTTTATTATGCATTAAACGCAATTACATAACTGTATAATTACTGACATTTAATGTACATACGAAACTTACCTTAAAAGCGTTATGATCATAGGTATCCTTGGCAAATCCAAATACACTGATGTACTGTTGATGTGCTTTAACGTGAGGCTGGCCCTTTGTGGTGTTAAGTTTCATGACGACGTAAGCAAGTGGAACAATTTGAGTTGCAGCTGAACTGACCCAGGTACCATCTGTGAAAATGCAACAAAATAATGAGAGCAATCTGCACACAGTTTGCCATACCTAAGACTTTGTATATCTAGGATTAATATAATTTATATGAGTGAAATCCGGGTATAGTGTTTAATAGAGTGGGGGACGCACCAGAATCTTTGGCTAAACGCGCACCGGTTGAATACCGGTTGAATGCCGGCCACCTTGTCCAGTGGTTATAGAAGTCTGACCCGGATGGGGAGGTTCCGAGTTCGAATCCCGACTCGAGCATGGATGTACTTTCTCTCTCTTGTCCTTAACTTGTGTGAATGTGTTGTTCTGTTGTGCATGGTTGGCCTAACCAATAGACGGGTCCTTATGGAATGTGTGTACTGTAGGGTGATTCAAAAAAATTTTTTTTTGAATTTCTCTGGTCTTACCCCGCAGTTTTTTTACACTATTCATGAATGTGATGTATGTAAAATTTTAGCTCAATTGAATAATATTTAGAGGTCGCTCAACGCGATCGAATTCTGTTGAAAATTAGCAATTTCGAGAGTTGGAGTATATAGCTTCATTACCCAAAATAATATTATTCTTCATATAAAATGGAATAATTTAAAACGTTAGTTTACTCTGCTAAGTAATTAGTCAATAAAATAATAGCTCAAAGTGAGTTGTAACGATTACCCCCTCCCCCCGCTCCAAAGCTGCATTATCTCTTACCTAAGTTTGGGTAGAAAATGCAGCTACAAGCTCGGGCTGTGGTTTCTGTTTTCTTTTCGGTTGTTTGAGGTGAATGAGTTTATTTGGCTAAAACCCCTAGCATCCACTCTAGACAGGGCCCAGTATAAGTGACAGAAAGCCACTTTGATAGTAGCTGCTACAGTACAAAGTATGGGTCAAAATGGGGAGGATTTGACAACGTCCATAGAACGGTAAATGCAAACTATTCGCTCTGAATTGGCCGTTAACTCACAAAAGTCGTTTAAATCTAGGACTTCCTTTGATAGTTCACTGGAACGGAACACTTATGCAAAATATATTGGGAAAATGAAGGATGATCGGCGGGTTTCATACCAGTATTAGTATCAGGACCACAAGCATTGATGATTTACTTCTGGGTTCTAGTAAGTTAGTCAGGCATTGGAATTGCTACGGAAAATGCTGCTATACGATAACCAGTTAGATAAATGGGAACTTACTTAGCTCGTACGTAGTATGTGTTTCAATACGACATGCATTGCCGGTACTAAAGTTGGAGCATGTTTGAACTTGGGAAAAAAAAACTACGGAAGCAACTTTTATGTTGTGCTTTCCGCCATTATATTTTATACATTGTGTTTTCTGTGGTATTACAACCGAAATCTATTCTACTCTTGGTCTCTCGGTATTTTAACCGATAAACCAAGAAATAGGTAGAATTGGGGTATTTGATTGCGTGCAATGTCAGCTGCTATGTTCACGCAATTGCGTGGAACCATCCACTGCCATTGGATCTACAATACTGCTTTTTAAGCGGTTTTAGCGATCATAGTCCAGAATAAAACATTCTAATTTTATCCTGGAGTGAGGAACGATGAGGTTGAGGAGTTCGTAGTACATTCAGAGCAACGTGCAACTAGTAATGGAAGTTGCGCAAAGTTAACTTCTGATGACCCATGTAAAAGAAGTGTCCAAGGAAGAAAGGAAGATACTAGAGCTTAGTGCGATTTTCTTGAGCAGAGCATCTTCTCTTGCTGTATGTTTTCGTGTCCCAGGAGTGATTCCTCGTGTTATATCTGTGTTTAAGATTCTTTATGGCTTCAAGTTATGGATATTTCCCAACCAGCTCAAACTTGCAGCTGGACAAACAAAAAGTATTCGTAACATATGAATGTGATTTCTTTCACATTCTTATCGTTAATTTGAAAGAATATCTAAGAGCTGGGTTCCCAGCAACCCTTTTTGTGCAAGCACTAAGAAATAATTTGGAATATTTTTAGCGTCCTTATTCATGTAAAGAAGAAACTCAAAATATATCAGCTGTTTGATCCGGAGCATTCGAATCTTTAAGATAGCTACCAACAAGGCTTTATACTACCAAAGAAACTGAGGATTGTAAACGACAATACAGAGCGAGGCATGGCCCTTATTGAAGCATTTGCTAAGACTATCACTAACGACGAAAAACAAAGACAGTGTCTTCTTCAAGTGGTACAGGAACACAGAAAAGGTTTCAAAGTTGCAAAAAAGTAACCTTAAAAAGTATTGCAAGAATTAATGAGCGAATTACTATATATTTAATGCATTTAAATTTGTTTTTTATATTTTTTCCGTATTTGATTAGTTTTCATACTTTTCTGCATTTCATTGGTTTTTCAGATATATAGTTCATTTTGTGATTGCACGCTTATTTAATTCGGAGACATAAAAAAGCAATAAAGTGACTTTAGTATTATTATTATTTACGTTCGCATTTGTGCCACTATCACAAAATTTGAAGTACTCCTAAATGTAAATATAATTTACTAAAATTTTGGGCGAATATTTCAGTGTATATTAAGGGCCTAAATAAGACGGTAAGACGAATAAAAATACAAAGGCTCCTTTTTTCTATAGATATCATTTACGATCACGTTTTTGTCAATATCACGAAATTTCAAGGCGTTTGAGCGACCTCTAAATATTAATATATTTTGCCAAAATTTTGCACAAATAATCAGTGTATATAGTGGCACAAAATAAGAGGGTAAGACGCACAAAAATACAAAGTTTATTTTTTTCCATACATTTCTGAATCACCCTAGTGTACTGTCTACTCTTTTATCGTAAGGATTTCCTCGTATTTGCGAGAGTCTGTGGTCTCTTCGTGTTTTCCCAAAACTGTTGCGAACGCAAAGTAACATTTAACGAGGAAGTAAGAAGCGAATGAAGACTGAAAACACCGGCAAGTGCGGTCTTTAACCTATCACCACTTTTTCAAATGGATGTGTTCTTGGCTGCCAGGCGCACCGTTCGAAGACAGACAGTAGTGTGGAAGCCAGACTTCGCACAGGAGCGCCCCTATGGGATGTCACGGGAGGTCATTGTGACCTCCCAAAGGTTTCCTTATTCAGCAAATTTTGCTAATGATTCGGAAATTTGAAAATAATATTGCAACAATGAGAGTATTTTTTCTTTTTAATTTTTAAAGTTTTTTTAAAGATGCCTAATGCTTTTTCTCATTAAATGTTATGCATGTACGACATTTGTGCATGCTCGTATTTTATCATTCAGTTAAGTTGAAACTGTGTTCTGCAAATTGTTAATTTCCCCAACTCCAAATATTTTAGTTCGGGGCGCCTCTGACTTCGCACCAAATCACGGTAAAGTAGGAAAAGTGAAGCAGATTACCCCAAATTGCCAGCCTAGCTGGCACAAGACAACAAAAAGAACAGCAACATGCAAGAGAACTTGAATATAATAAATTTATGATCATTTTAACTGTACCATACGTACCAGACCAGTATGCCTCCACTTCTACTTTTATGACTTCTGTCTTCCCGTCGTCTATGTCCTTTTTTTCTGTCATTTCGTACACCCACTTCCGCGCAGGCATTCCTCTCACAGAAGCAGACTCATTTGACTTTTTCAGGAATTCGTCGCTCAGAGAGAACAGCTGCTTCAGTGAAAACCGCACAGTACCGTTGGAGCCCTCGTAGTGCAACAGAGACGGTGCAGAATCAGTTGTTATCCAATCAGACACAGTGAGTAAAACGCACTCTGAAAGATTTTAATTGTCTTATGAATTATATTTTGAATGAAGAAAAAAATCTATTAAAACAGTTTTTATATCCCCCTAGTTATAGTTAACAGTTATAATAGTCTTCCTGTTAAAAGAGGGTTGGAGTAAAAACGCTTTTGCCTAGTTAGAGAATTTAAACAAAATTGAATTTTAGGGCATCAGTTTCTAGGTTACGTTATTCTCATTTTTCAAAATTTTGTAATCAGACCCCCGAACCCCCGAAATGAAATCCTGGTTTCGCCAATGGGCGCACCGTATCATGTGCTTCCTGTGGGAGTTTTCAGGGTAGCAATGTACCCCTGAAAAACTCGTACAGTAGACTTTCTTTAAAAGGAGTCCTTCCTAAAAGTTACATAAAATTAGTTTTGTTTCAAATATAAATTGTGTACTGACTATAGTTAACAGTTCGACAAATAAATAAACTTTCAATGCTACAAAATAACACAATAGGGAAGTTTTCGATTTTTTAATTTTATTTTTACATGGTAGAACGACATATATGATCATCATCAGTGAAAAAAAATCCGATGCGATAAGTAGTTATTTTTTAAATAATTTTGAAAGTTTAAGCGACGGTGACGTCAGATGGCTGATGGATTTTTCGACACAGCGCCAAAGCTGGAGTGAGAAACTGCGTAGCGACCCGAACGGAAACCTGTTTTCCATGCTTTCATAAGGCTGTTCCCGCGGGCTGCTGGAAAAGGTAGAAGTCGCCAAGTAATGCCTCGCTAAAAATCTGAATATGGTTTTCGCCTCAAAATGTTTAAAATCATCATCAATGACACTCGTGGCTGGTTATTGAGTTGGTCTCTGACGAATCTAATCTCCATAGCGAATTAATAGAGTGAAATTAATTAATAACAGAAGGGAAAAAAACTCTGCGATGAAAAGCCCCCGTATAACTGCAATACAATTTTGTGTGTGAACTGCGTAAAACTACTCCAACGTCACTGCCTTTGTTTTTAAGGCACGCTTTTTTTCACGTAGGTTTTTTTAAAAATTCATTAAAAATCAATCATTGTGTTTTAAAATTCAGCGGTTTCGAATTCGGCGATTGCAAGTGTCTTAACAGTATGTAGTAGTCAAAGCAGAAATATTTCGTTCGTTGAAACTTCCCTAGTACGAATATTCCGATACCTTACCTGTATTGTTAAGGTAGCGGTAAGTTTGATTTGTCTCGAAATTTTCGACAAAGGTGAGATTAATCCCCATCGACCGCAGGGTAAACGCTGCGTTTTTGGTGATCGAATTGTAACTTTCTTCGAAGTAGACCTGGGTAGGATTCCCGAAGCATCTTCTATCGGTTCTACGATTTCTCCATAGGCCATGTAACTTCCAGTAATTTTTGGAGGACCTTTCAGTTTGTCTGCAAAAGATAAACGCAGTAAATAGTTAAGATAGTTAACCTTTCTCGAAAAAAAAAAAAAAAAAAACTTTGGAAGTTCGATTAAAAAATTACAGTACATTAAGAGGGAACAATCCATTTTAAAATACGACTTGCATTGAAACATTGTTTTTCATTTTTACACTGTAAAAAATGAATGTTGTTTTCCAGTATGATACATCTAATTTTATAACAATAAACTAAACTGTAAAAATTGCTAATTTTACAGTAATAAACTGCAAAATTGCCATTTTTAGCTCATTTTCCCGTTAAAAATAAACGAAAGACGAAAAAAGTATCAAAAGTGGCTTAATGCATCCAAAAAATATCGCCAAGTCCGAAAAAAAAAAAAAAAAAAGGAAATAAAAAGGTAAAATGGATATCGAAAAATTAAAAATTTGAAAGTAGGGTATTGAGATGGGGAATTTGTGTGTCGGTCGTTCGGTCTGTCTGTCCCCCCTTCCCCCTAATAATTTTTGAATGAAAATTCCGATTTGGATAACTTTTTTTTGTTGGAAAGATCTCGGCGAGTACAGCTCATTCCCATACTTGATTTTTCGATTTGAACAATTTTTGGTTCAACTTTGAACCGTTCAAACAACCTGTCCCGCGATGCTAACTTTTAAGTGAACAGTCCGATTTGAACAAACTTTTTTTTGTTTGAAAGATCTTTTCAAGGATACTTCAGTCTCGTATCTACATTTTCGATTTGAACAATTTTTCGTTCAACATTGAACAGTTCAAACAAGCTGTCACCCTTAATAACTTTTGAGTGAACAGTCCGATTTAAATAAACTTTTTTTTTTGTTCGAAGGATCTCAGCAAGGATACTTCACTACCGTATTTAAATTTTCAATTTGAACATTTTTTTGTTCAACATTGAACCGTTCAAGCAACCTTTCCCCACCTAATAACTTTTGAGTGAACCGTCCGAATGGATTAAACTTTTTTTCGTTTGAAAGATCTCCGAGAGGCTCATTCCCATATTTCGCTTTTTGATTTGAACCATTTTTCGCTCAATATTGAACCGTTCAGAAAAAAAATTTAACATTAGCGCCTACGGGGAATTTAAGTTGAATGTTGATCCTGAACTTAAAGTCGGATTTCCTTCAAACTAACTTTGTAAGAAAATGGTTTTGATAAATAATGTTTGTAAAGTACTTTTCTGAATAATCTTCTGTGAGGACTGTGATTCCGACTCCGACTCCGCAAACATGGCGGAAATGCAGGCTCAGAAAGAAAATGACTGACTGTGCAGATAATTTTTTATTTATTTATTTATTTGTTTTATTTTATTTATTATTATTTTTTTTTCTTTCTTTTTTTTTGGCAGACGATTTTTTTTGTAACAAACATTTTTCATTCACCAGGGCATTTTATTCTTTATTTAAATTTAACAACTGGCAACGGATTAAAAATGCAGGCTCAGAAAAAAAAAATGACTGACTGTGCAGACGATTTTTTGTTTGTTTATTCATTTGTTTCATTTTATTTATTATTGTTATTTTTTTTTGGCAGACGATTTTTTTTGTAACAAAAATTTTTCATTCACGAGAGCATTTTATTCTTTATTTATATTTAACAACTGGCAACGGATTAAAAGTGAAATTCGAGACATTTTATTAACGGACGAGTTTTTTTTTTTTTTTTTCTTTGTTTGATAAAATGTGTTTTGTTGCTCTTTGTACTTTTATTTATTTATTTATTTATTTTGAAAACTATTGATAATTTTTTCTACGGAGGAACTGTAACA
The DNA here is from genome assembly GCA_038373865.1 of Uloborus plumipes. Classification (NCBI taxonomy): domain Eukaryota; kingdom Metazoa; phylum Arthropoda; class Arachnida; order Araneae; family Uloboridae; genus Uloborus; species Uloborus plumipes. The sequence continues at coordinate 13,985 of JAXGGA010019851.1, forward strand.
GTTACATTCTTTAAAAGGTGCGACAAAACTTTATTTATTCGCTTATTTACTTTTTACGTGTCTATTTCATCTGATGAAAGGGGTATATTTTGCTTTTAGAAATCAGCTTTAAGGGCTAAAAAGGTATGTTTGACCTAATTTTCAGTCTCAGATAATCAAAAGAATAATGATCAGATGCTAGAATGCCGATGTCGATGTACGGGATATTAGGCTCGTTTAGTTCTTGACAGAACTTCTTGTCACAGTAATAAACTGCAAAATTGCTAATTTTACAGTAATAACTAAAATTACTAATTTAACAGTTTATTACAGTGCATTTTACATCTTAAATTATAACCTCTGCTGCCAGTATTATGCTGTTGTTTTTACAGTATAATACAGTTAAAGTTTACGGCAATAAACTAAAATTTCTAACTTTACAGTAAGAAACTAAAATTACGAGTTTTACAGCTTATAACTGTGCATTTTAGTTTTAAATTGGAACCTCGGCTGCCAGTATCATACTGTAAAAGCAGCAGCTCATTTTTTGCAGTGTTGCAGTCAATTTGTACCTTCAAAAGAAGTGAAAAGTGTTCACTCTTTTTTTTTCATAGGGCAAAGTGAAAAATGAAATGTTATTTTATTGAAATATTTTCTATTTGATCATTTAAAAAAATTGATTAAACTGATGAGTAAAAAAACATAATTGAATAAATGAATACATAATAAAAAAATAAACAAAGAAGAAGTTAATTAATTAACTAGTAAATGAAAAAAATAAATAAATCTGAATAAATAAAAAATAAGCAAATGAATGCATTAATAAGTGATTTACTAAATGATGGAATACAATTGAAGTAACCAATAACTGAATACGTAAGTAAGTTAGTTATTAGTAGTATGCCTAAGTTTATGCGTAAGTAAGTCCGTAAGAAATTATAGAACAAGTAAAAAAATGAACTAATTCACTTTTACCTGCATGCGGTAGACTAATTGCACAAAAAATTTAAAATTAAAACAAACTTAGTATTAATTAAAAAACAACTGCACCAAATATTAGTACGCCTCATTTAATATTGAAAACGTTAAAAACAAAAACTTAATCATTTTGTAACAGCAAAAATAGCATTTTACAAACAACAAAATACTACAATTTAAGTTTATTTTTTTATAAATTGATTGCATTGTCTATCTGATGCTCTGATCTCAATAGGTAACTTTTTCTTTATTGTGATAGATTATGTGTTACTGCATAATTATCAGATAGGTGGTGCTAAAATCGGAGTAAATATTTCACCGTTTCACTTTGCCCCACATTACCCTACTTGGAAAGAAATTCACATAGGAGTTTTTCAGTAATTCAAACAACAAAATCCAAAATGCAGTACAACGTAAAAGGTTTAAAACGTCGGGTTTTCGCATGTGTCCCACATTGCAAAGGCATCCGACTATTGTGCGATGTCTTTGCACCCATAGGCTGACATCGTTTACACTGAAAAAAAAACGTCCTTGTAACGTCGAAACACGTGTCTGCAGTATTCCTGCGCTTTTGCGCTTTTCAACTTTGCATTTTTGCTTTCTTGTTACGCTTTTATTAGTTTCACATGTGCGTTTGTTTTTATGTATGTATGTAGGTCTGAATAAAAGATAAAATTCACGTTCTTTACAAATATAAAAGTAATATATTTTATACTATTATTAATGCTAAAGGCAAAACTATATTACATGCTGATGTATTATAAGTGTTTCATTTGTTTGCATATAATTCTGAATAAAAGATAAAATTCACGTTCTTTGCAAATATAAAAGTTTATTCAATGCTAGTATTATTACTAAAGGCTAAACTGTATTACGTATTGATGCATTCATTATAAGTACATGTAAACTAAGTGGATATTCAATAGTTTTGAAATTTCTTTTTAGTTTCATTTACTCTAAAAGCGTATTTTTTAGTTATTTTAAACGATGTTTAGGATTTGCAATATACCGATTTAGGATTATTTTTAAGCACAAAGCCATTTATTTGTTTCACTTAATCATGGTCAGATTGATCAGTTCCATAACAATACATCTGCATTTTCCTAGCTAAAAGCTAAGAAATGATGATGTTACTTCACCAGATGGGAATGCTAAATAAGAGAAAGTACTCAATCAAGCGTTTTACATTGCAGGTTTTTTTTTTTTTTTTTTTCATCTTTTTCCATGCACCCCTTTTTTTGACATTTAACAACTCATTCATTTTTCAGAAGAGTTATTTGATAAATGGTTTACTTTTCAGATATTCCTTTATTTTTAATACAATGAGCAAACTGCATTTATACTTTTTTCATAGAATTCCATAATTGGAGTAAAAAATATCTTCAAATCTTTGAGCTGATTCCGGAGTTTTAAATACAATGTTTAATTTTCCGAAGGAGGAAAAAAATCAGAAATGCGAAAACATCGTTGGATCTCTACATTGCTTGCATCTAAAAAGTAGTCGAATATCTTGATTTAAACTGTCATACCATTTTATAGTAAATATTCATCATTCACATTTTTTCGCATGGCATCTGGTACGTTACCACTAGTGCTTTTTATTTATTGTTTGTTTGTATGTTTGTATGTATGTATGTATGCAAACTTGAATGAAAGTTAAATTCACGTTCTCTGCAAATATAAAAGTAATATATTTAATACTATTATTGATACTAAAGGCTAAACTATATTACATGTTGATGTGTTTTAAGTGCATGTAAACTTAGCGGATATTCAATAGTTTTGAACATCAGAGGGGAATCAGAGTATCGTGTGTGAAATATTTTGGTTAACTCTAAAAGCGTATTTTTTGGTTGTTTCAAACTATATTTTAAAATTATTCAGTAAAGTCTTACCTTGGCAGTGAACTGTCTGCTGAAAAAGTAAAACAAAGAAAATAAGCACAACTCCATGATGGTGTAGCTCCATTTTGGAAATTGAATTCCAAAACAAACCGGTGTCCGCCCACAGGAAGAATCACAAGAACACCGGTATAGCCTTCTCTCCCGTGGAGTCTAATTTCGATTCATCTGATAAGGGGTGGATTTCGTATCGAAAGGAACAAAAGGTGCCTTATCATATCTTGTCCGTGTTCTTTTGTCGTGCATAATCTATTTCATGTCGGCTTATTCCTGATAATAATTATCATTAATAACATTCATGTTTGATATATTTATCATGATGGTTTATGCAAAACTAGGGCAAAAGAAATAGCTTTTCAAACACTAAATTTAATTTCGGTATGGGAGTGTGGGGCAAAGTGAAATAACTGGGTAAGTGTTTGTAGCGCTACGCCGTATATTTATTTTATTTTATACTAGCGGTACCAGCACGGCTTTGCCCGTGGTATAAACTTAAAAATTCATTTGTAAAAAATTAATATAGCAGAAAAAATACTCTATTTTAGTTATAATTCAACTATAATTCTTTTAAAGAATGATATAAAAATTTGGCATGAATCCCACACTAATTCCTTTTACGTGTAAATTTCTTAGTAGATGCCTTAATTGCTAAAATAGTGCTTGAAGTGAGCAAGATAACAATTCAAACATTTACATCCCTAGTTTGCCACAAAACAATGCAAAAAAAATGTTTTACAATGATTAATCTCCTAAATATCGCCGGTTTTAACATCATTCAGTGGATTTTTTGCAAAATATCGTCAAAAGTGCCAAATTGAACCTACATAAAAAAATAAATTCTTTCGCCAAATTTGTCGCCAACTTGGCGACATGTCACCAAATTGGCGTCAAACACTTGGCGGCTAAAAGCTTGGCGATATTTAGCCAAGTGGTCGTGCCAATTCATATCACTTTTGTCTGCATTGAAATTAACACTGATTTACCCCATAAAAGGGGTGAAAAAACCCTTGGGGAAATTCGAATGCAACCCCAAGGAAAGGTGCACAAAAATAAGCCAAAAGAGAAAATAAGAACAATTTTGCTGCTCACAAAAACCAACAGAAATCTTACCAAAGTTTAAAAGAAGAAGAAAGTTTTCTTTCCTAACTTCAAAAACAAAATAATAGAAATTTCGTGCATTATTCTTCACCATGATAATAAAAACAATAAACATCGACAAACATCAACCAGCAAATGATAAATTAAAAGCCAAACTCGTTCACTCAAGCCATTTACTGCAATTTATATTGAAATAAAAAAAAAAAAGGAAATAAAATATGTTTTGCCAGACGATAAATTTAGAATGGTTTACTATCATGTTGTTTCTTTTTTGACCTCCTTTTGGTTAAACAATGTTTCCCTCTTCTACACAATTCGTCAAATCGCCAAAATGTCTCTAAACTCACAAAAATGGTACGCGTCAGTTTCTTCCTTCCCTATCTATTTTAAAGAAAGGACTCGATTTCTCATTCTCACGAAATAAAAACGTAACCATGGTAACAACATGAAAATTTGATTTCCGTTGAAAAAATAATTCATTTCATCTCTCTTTTCAAACAAATTTTATTCTCGAGCTGGACCTTTTAGAATCGTTTGACTTGCTTTGCTGCAGGTAAGCCTTGAATTTCCGGGATTCTAAGAACAATTATTACAGCTCTTCTAATGCTCGTAGAAACTTCAAACTGACATCATTTTGTGCAGAAAATTTCAAGCTTTCAAATGACATAAGACTTGAAAATGTGTAGGAAATATTTCTTCCCTATTTTATCGAAATTCCGCTAAGAATTCGAATAGAAAAAGAACAAATTTTTTTTTTGAAAAATCGCTTCGAGGTGCAAAACTACATGCTACAAACTAATTTTGTGCCAAGTGGCATGAAAATCGACCGAACGGTTTTGGCGCTACGCGCGTAACAGACAGACAGACAGAAAGAAAGAAAGAAAGAAAGACAAACCTTCAGCTTTATTATTAGTAGAGATAGAGATAAAATAGGGCATCGGTTTTAAAAATCCAATTTATCCACGAAATATGGTCTTTTGTGATTGGAAAAAAAAAGATTTTGCTTTAAAAAAAATTTTTTTTCCACCGAAAATTAAGGATTACAAAACCCTTCCATTTCTGCATTTTCTCTAACGGTTGGGGAAGACGCCGTTTGTGCAATTTCCATAGGGGAAAGATGCCATACACAACTTTTTGCTTCAAGTGCTGCATTATAATACATTTTATCGAGTCACATTTCTTCCGACGATTCGGTATATTTTTTCTGGTCTATATTTCGAATAGGATCATTATTTTATATAGAGAGTAACGGAACGGGCTACGGCATCTTCCCCAAACGAAAATACAGCCTTTTACCCAAAAGCATTTAACACTATTTCGGGTACTCAACAGAGAGGTAAAAATGACAAAACACT
>JAXGGA010019852.1:0-19292 GCA_038373865.1 Uloborus plumipes
GTCTTGAACAAAAACATGTTCAAAATGAACAATTTTAAAGTTCTTGATTTTTCACCCCGTGGAAGGATTTCAAACCATTTTATCAAAAAAAAAAAAAAAAAAAGCAGAGTGCAGAAAAACGTTAATAAAAATTGAAAAACCTTTTCTTACAGACTTACTACTGATCAACGTTTGAGGTTGATTGACTATATCAAAATGAAGTGAATTAAAAATAAAAATGATTTATTGTGAAAAAATAAGAAAAAAAAGTTTGTTGACTTTTTTTTTCCGTTCTAATGTTTGAATTGCAACTTTTTTAATTTTTGACTTCAGGAAATAAACGGAAAGTGCGGATTGTTCGATCTGAAGGAAGGAATTGCTGACGATCATATTTGTGACAAAAATTGTTTATTTAGGTTGACTTTTATTAATATGTTTATTTATTTGTATTTTCTTTCTAAAGTTCAAATTTTTTCAAAATTTTGGCAACGGAAAAAAGAAAGAAAAATAAGCTCAAGGCGTTGCACTTTTTAATCCAAAGGAAAGAGACTTAAATGATTTTGACAAAAATTATTTATTTTGATACTTAGAATTTTAACTTTTTAATTAATGTTTAAATTTTTTAAACAATTAAAAGAATTTCTTTAATAGAAATATATTACTTGGTTGTATATCGAATACAAGGGACTGTGGCTTTATTGTTTATTTATTAGCAATTGTTTTGTTTACACATTCCGATTCAAAATTGGATTTTGGGATCTCATTAATGGTGGAAATTTACTGGGAAATAAACCTTTTTACAATTTGAGAAACTGAATTTCATACAAGTTCTATGTCATCTTTCATTTAATTATTTATTTTTCTAAATATTTTTTTACCTTATTTGGAAAATATAGATCTACGGCTAGAAAATCGAAGTTTGCGTGTGGAAACGTAGGCTCGTTTAATTCCGGACGAAACTTCTTGTTTTCTCCACGCAACCGTGTTTTACATTTCATTTTGAACGAATTTAAATGTCTAGCTGGTGATTTTTAAATTTTGCAGCATCATGTGTCAGATGTATCATAATTTTGATTATTTCTTTAAAAAACTTTAAAGTATAATGTACTCTTTTCTTGTTTGGAAGAATATATACTAAAGCTTTTCGTTTATTATCGCTAAAATGCAAAAATCAGGTACAGTTTAGACCAGCGGTTCTCAACCCGGGTTCGATCGCCCCCAAAGGAGCGATTTGGCTCCTCAAAGGGGCGGTAAATTTTTAAGGGGCGATGGGTATTTAGAAGAGAAAACAGCAGTAACAAAGGGTAATTAAAACTGAAGTTATAAACATATACGAAACCAGTTGATCAGAGTTCAGAAAATTAAATCACAAGTTTAAAAATATTTTTGGAAAAAAAAATAGAACCGACTTCAGTTGGAAATTGCTCTAAAAAGTAAAAAATAATTTTTTTCTTTGAACACCATCGAAACTACTTTTAAACATAAGTTTTGAAGTCGGCGCAAAAACGATAGGTAAAATGATATTTAACCATATTTTGCCAACATTTTTTCAGAGAAACCATTGAAAATTAAAAGCAGAATATTTGTACCATTACACGAATGTGTGGTAATCAATGAAATGAATCCATTAAAATTTATATTTATAGTTGAATTGTAGTTGCGTATGAATCTATTTTGCGCCGACTTCAAAACTTATGTTTAAAAGTAGTTTCGATGGTGTTCAAAGAAAAAAATTATTTTTTACTTTTTAGAGCAATTTCCAACTGAAGTCGGTTCTATTTTTTTTTCCAAAAATATTTTATTTCATTCTTTTTAGTGTAAATGCACTTAAAAAAATCAAAATATAGTTAAAAAACCATGTAGCTGTTCAAAAAAATCCTTGCAGACCTGTACTCGATCTCATTCCATCAGGAACTTCAACCCGACGCGTTTAACCACTTGACCTTCGGGTCGCTCATTGCAGTAAGGATTTACGATAGCACATTGTTTTAAATAACATGAAATTTTAGTTTTTCGATTTCTTAAATTTGACGTAAATGCAAGGTATAAAATACAGAATTTTATAAAGGTACAAAAATTAACATAATTGATTGTGTATATAATTCTTGAAAAAATAATATAAGTGCCGCAAATCAAAAACCATTTATTGCCACAATCGATTCAAAACCCCCAAAAATGGCGCAAACGTCCATAAGAAAATTCTACAGCATCGAAGGACCCCATTGCCAATTTTGACAAAGATCCGACCAAAACTCATTTTGTACCATAAAAAAAAATACGGGGTAGATCCCCATGGGGGGATGTACCTGCATAAGACATTGCAATCATTAAATCATTCAAAAAGAAAAAACATGCAGATGTTCAAAAAAATCCTTGCAGACCTGGACTCGATCTCATTCCATCAGGAACTTCAACCTGACGCGCAAAACCACTTGACCATTGGGTCGCTCATTGAATTACGGATTTACAATAACACATATTGTTTTAAATGACCATGAAATGTTAGTTTTTCGATCATAAATTTTTTTCTAGTGAACAAATATCGTCATATGAGTACATGGTACCTAAGTTACACCATTTTCTATCGATTAAAAAAAAATCGTTCAAATCGGTTCAGTAGATCAGATGTTATGTGCGAACAAACAAAAAAAAAAGTATACGCTTTGAATTGAGAACCTCCTCCTTTTTTGAAGTCGGTTAAAAAGAAACAAATTAAAGTTAAAGAGCTTTGCTCTTGCACCGCGAATGAACCTTAGGAAGTGTTTTGTCATTCATTGTCAATTTTATGAATTTTCAGACTTTCAATTTATTTTCCTTCAAATTTTTAGTTTCAATGATTTTAATTCCCCCACACACATGGATTCGAGTGTAAAAAAGAAAATTTCTTGAAAAATGCACTTCTGTTTTTTGAAAAGTACGTCTATGATCTTAGTTAAATGTTACCCTTCAAGTGCTTATCAGTTCGCTTTGTGAAAGAAAAAAGAAAAAATAATTTAATAATAATGTTTTTTTTTCGGGGAAAAAAGGGGATGGGGGGCGATAGGTGTTAATCAGCGTCTTGAAGGGGGCAATGAGCTCAAAAAGGTTGGGAAACACTGGTTTAGACGTTTGTTCGATTTCTGAAACTTTTCAAAAGAAAATCAGTTTATTTGGATTTACGCTATGTGACTCGAAATAAAAAAGTTATTTCAATATTGCTCTTAAATTTCACACTGCTCATCCGATTAGTCCTTAGATTCGCTTGCCCCTGAATAATTGATTTTAATTTCATTCAAAAGTATTGAACGTTAATTAATTTACTACGAAATAAAAAAGGTTTAAGAATGAGATTCTGGATTGAAAAGTAAACCCCTTTTGAATTTTTGCCAATTCAACTGGGAGGGCATCCAGGTTGTTTCAGCTCTGAGTTAAGCTTGTTCAACATCATTACATTAGTCGAAAATTATCTTGTCATCTCTTCTCTATCTCTTCTCTATCTTCTCTATCTCTTCTCTACTCTCTACTAATAATAAAGCTGAAGGTGGGTCTGTCTTTCTGTCTGTTACGCGCGTAGCGCCAAAACCGTTCGGTCGATTTTCACGCCACTTGGCACAAAATTAGTTTGTAGCATGTAGTTTTGCACCTCGAAGCGATTTTTCGAAAATTCCATTTCGTTCTTTTTCTATTCGAATTCTTAGCGGAAATTCGATAAAATAGGGACGAAATATTTCATACACATTTTCAAGTCTTATGTCATTCGAAAGCTTGAAATTTTCTGCACAAAATGAAGTTTTTTCGAAGTTTCTACGATCATCAGGAGAGCTGTAATAATTGTTTTTAGAATCCCGAAATTCAAGGCTTACCTTCAGTAAAGCAAGCCAAACGATTCTAAAATGGTTTAGCTCGATAATAAAATTTGTTTGAAAAGAAAGATGAAAAGAATTATTTTATCAACGGAAATCAACTTTTCATGTTGTTACCATGGTTACGTGTTCATACCTATATTTGTTTCGTTCTTCTTCCAGCGTCGCCGGACGTAGTATTTTTGATACTACGGTAATATTTTTTCGGCCCAAATAAGGAGCGTAGTATTTTTCCGGCAACCCTGTTTCCAATATACTAATGACTTAATTAAAAGATTTGGTGGATTTTTTTTTTTTTTTTTTTTCATTTTCATAGATTTCGCATTTTGGCAACATTGATTTTGGCGACGTTTGGAAACAGTATTACTTTGTAATATTTTTTTTAGAGGAGGCGTAGTATTTATTTGTTTCAATTCTCTGGCAACCCTGTCTTTTCCGGGTGAAAATGCTTTGGGACATTACTTGGCGCGTTTTTGCGTGTCTCGCGGAAGTGAAAGCTCCGAGAGAAACTACGCAAAATAGCCAGGGTTACCACGCTTGGCGCGCCTATCGCCCATTTAGCGAGAAAAGGGTACCTAAAGCACAGATTAACCAAATATCGTATGAATTGCGTTATTGCATCGTTCGTTTTGTTTTTAAAGCTAGGAAATAAAACTTTCTTCTTCTTTTAAACTTTGGTAAGATTTCTGTTGGTTTCTGTGAGCAACAAAATTGTTCTTATTATCTCTTTTGGCTTATTTTTGTACATCTTCCCTTGGGGTTGCATTCGAATGTTCCAAGGGGGTGTTTTACCCCTTTTATGGAGTAAATCAGTGTTCATTTCAATGCAGACAAAAGTGATATGAATTGGCCCGACCACTTGGCAATATATCGCCAAGCTTTTGGTCGTCAAGCATTTGCCGCCAATTTGGCGACATATCACCAAGTTGGCGAAAAAAATTGCTTTCTTTTTATATTTGCAGGGCGAGGACTCAGTCACCTTTCTCACCTTTAGTCACCTTTTGAAATTTTGGTCACCTTTTGTCACCTTTTGGAATTTTAGTCACCTTTTTAAACCTTTCTTGAAATGTGTTTTAGAAAAATCCATTTTTGATTCATAAAACTTTTGAATGGTATGAATATTCTTTTTCTTGCCTGAAAATAAATGGAATTTTGAAAAAAGAAAAAAAAGCAAAAATCTGTCATTCAACCGTTAAAAAAAGTGTTTCAACTGTGGCTCACTCACAAAACAAAACCTTTCAAAAGAAACTGTTTAAAAGTTTCAAGATGAAACAAAAAAACAGGTGCACCTGTTCCAAGGATATTTGGCAGGGTCTTTTTTGTTCTTGAAACAAAATTCTGTTGGTGATTTGCATAGAGATGGGGGGAAAACAGGGTCAAAGTTCTTATTTTTACTGCTATGTTCTTATCTCGTTTCTGCTCTACCCCCCACCTTCCCCAATGAAAAAACTGACCGCTGATTTCACCCCTTTCAAATTTAGTTTCATGTTCTAACAAATGCTTTTTCTATGCCATACTGCAAGTCTCTTTGACCTTGAAGCATGTGTGTAAGGCATAATTGGAAAAATACCCTTTAATTTGCAGAAAAAATGTAATGCAAAAAAGAAAATATCAGGAAAAAAGAAGTTATTTGGGAAACATCTTTTTTTCTTTTAATTTACAGATATTTTTTTTTTCTCATTTTCAGAAGTGATTTATTACTATGTGCTTTTTACATTTAATATTGCTGTGTTTTTTTTTTTTTTACAAATATTGATAGTCTAGTGATATTATTACGTTTATTTTAAGTTGTTATTTTCAAACTTTGGAGATTCTTATTGTTTTTCATAATGTAAAACTTTTTTGTAAACGTTATATTTGAAATGCACAATTTTGACTCCTGCTAAGATAACTTTATTATTTAAGATTTACTGATGATCCCGAATAATATATTTCAGTTTCTGATAGCACTGAGTATCAAATATGTTCACAATGTTTGAGGTAGGTTTAAGGGCACCAGTTTTTCAATGTCTTGACCTCGAATGTGTGCTCCTCCTCCACATTACAAATCTGCATTTACACAAATCTGCATACTATTTTTATTACTATTCTTTATAGCTCTCTCAGTTAAAAAAAATAATGTCAAGTTTCAAAATTTCAATAAAATCGTTGCTAAGCAATCTTGCTAAGTGATAGCTCGCTGTGACATATGAGTTGACTAACCATTGCCCTGCCTTCCAAGACTGGTAGAAATTCAGAAATGAGCCGCCAACATTGGAAATCGCTTTTTAATGAAATAAATGAATATTTTCTGTTGGAGATTTCTTTATATTTCGCTCTGCAGAAAATTTTGTAAATACCTTTTTTTTTTTGTGAATTTTAAAATTTTCTAATGTTTGAGTTAAATTTTTAAAAATATTATTGCATGTCATGCGTAAGGTTTCAATTTTTCTGTATCCTCTATATATTTTACATATTTTTTTAACTTTTTTTGTAATAATATTAGTTATTTTGATTTTTTAATAACTTCATTTAAAATTACTTTTTGTAGCTCTCACAGTAAAAATAAATTACTAATGCATTGGAAAGAAATTTTTTATAAGTTTAACATGTAATTTTGCTGATGTATGTAAGGATTTGGTAAAATTAAAAAGAAAAAAAAAAAAACATTTTCACAGCACAGTGCTCACAAGACTTAAAATATGATGTAAAAGTTCTTCTCTCTTCAGTATTGGACATGTGCCGCTGTATATTTTCAGAACCCCCCCCCCCCCCCCCCCAAGCAAAATACATTACACTTTTATTCATATGAAATAATATCTTCAGTTTTATACTTCAATGTTATTTTATTTTCACCTTGTAAGTTATCATTTTGCTTCAATTAAAGTTTCTGATTTTTCAAATTTTATTTTCTCACTCATTCTGTACTGTCAATACTTTTTTGCGAACATTTATGCTTTGTATTTACAAAGAAACAAGAAAAAGAATGCCGATAATTTTGCAATGAGCTATTAAAAATATGAAGAAAAAAAATATGTTCATTAAATACATTGTCATTATCTTTACTTCATAATTTCAGGTGTTAATTTAATTGATTTTAAAGAAAAATCTTTGAACATAACATAGAGTTTACACTGAAAGTTTTTTAAAAATATGTCCTAAAACAGTTTATTTTGTTACTTCCAGCCCTATCATATTCATGTTCAGAATCTAAGTCTTTTAAAATAGTATGTAGAGGCTATTTTGGTGAAAGTCTGAAAAAAGGATAACCGTTTTCTTCTTTTTGAATTCTTAACAAATTACTTTTGGTCACCTTTTAGTTACTTTTTTGTCACTTTTTAGTCACCTTTGTTTTAAAATTTGTCACCTTTCTCACCTTTTTCTATGATCATCAGCAGTCCTCGCCCTGTAATTTGGACTCAATTTGGCGCTATTGGTGATATTTTGCGAAAAATCCACTGAATGATGTTAAAATCGGCGATATTTAGGAGATTAATCATTGTGAAACATTTTTTTTTTTGCATTGTTTCGCGGGAAACTAGAGATATAAATGTTTGAACTGTTATCTTGCTCACTCCAAGCACTATTTTAGCACTTAAGGCATCTACTAAGAAATTTACACATAAAAAATAAGTAGCGTGGGGTCCATACCAGATTTTTATATCATACTTTGAAGGAATTATAGTTGAATTACAACTAAAATAGAGCATTTCTTCTGCTATATCAATTATTTTACAAATGAAATTTTTATTTTATACCACGGGCAAAGCCGTGCGGGTACCGCTAGTTGTATAAAAAAGGGGAACGCTAGGTGATATGTACTTGTACTCTTTAATTAGATGATTGTGATCACTACATCGAATGCTAGTTAGTCTTAGAATACCAGTTCTGGTTTGCCTGGTATCAATTAAAGTGTTTTAATTTGAGGGAAGGTAAGTGATGTGAAAGCGTAATTTCATGTTTGTATTCTCTTATACGAAAGAAAGTAAGCTGACATAGTTTTATTTATTTTTTAACTTGTTGCTTTAAAATGTCTCAAAATTGAATTGGTCCATGAATTTGTTTAATTCTGTTGTAAGATTTTTTTTTTATTATTTTTGATTCTTAGCAGTACAATCACCTAAAATACTTATAGTTTGACGAATAGAATGAATACCCTGTTTCACTAGAAGTATTTATATTATCAAACGGGCAATTCCACGTCAAATCAATCAAAAAAAAAGAAAAGACTCAACCCATCCGATTTTAATTAAATTTGGTGTGAGGTGCACACATGACTGGATAAGTAATCCTGCCAGTTTTTAGATTTTTATTTTAAAAATTGTACGAAATACAAGTTTGAAAAACAACAAAAAGTACGAAAAAAACGAAAAGGGATTACATATGCAAATGACTGTAACTTCGCTCCTATTTATAGCAGAACAGAAATTTAAGAACCATGGTAAAGCTAAAGAATAGAGCTTTCCATTGATATATTAAATATGAATTTCTTGCGGCAGGTTTTAGTTTCAAGGTCATTCAATCATCGTGACTTGTAACCTTGAATATTTCAAACCTGACGCAAGAAAGTCATGTAATATATCAATAGAAAGCACTATTCTTTAGCTTTTCGGTGGTTTTTGAATTTCTGTTCTGCTAGAGTTAGGAGCGGAGTTACATTCATTTGCATACAACTACATTTTGTCCTTTTTTGCCACTTTTGTTGTTTTTTATAGACTTTTATTTCGTACAATTTTAAAAATGAAAATCTAAAAATTGGCAGAATTACTTATCTTGTCATCCCTCATACCAAGTTTTATTAAAATTAGAAATAGTGAGGTCAAGAAAGTGAGATACGAAATTCCCTAATGTAAAACATGTAAACATTCCTGATTTTTTTTTTTTATTTTGAGTACCTTGCCATTGCGGTGCCAGCCTAAGTTTTGGAGTGTGTGAAGAATAGTGTTAGAACTATAAAATATTTTTTAAAAAAATTCTAAGAGGGCGTGTTTTGAGATATTCAAGGTCAAAAGTTACAGTAAATGACCTTGAAACTTAAGCTTGTCGAAAGAAAGTCATGTTATATATCAATAGAAAGCTCTATTCTTAAGCTTCACAATGGTCTTTGATTCTACTTTAATTAGTAGCGAAGTTAGTCATTTGCATGTAACCACTTTTCGCTTTTTCGCACTTTTTGCTATTTTTCACAAACTTGTATTTCGTAAATTTTTAAAATAAAAATCTAAAAATCGGCAGGATTACTTGTCTCGTCATGTGTGCTCCTCACACCAAATTTTGTTAAAATCGGTGATGGTGAGATCAAGAAGGTGATTGATCTGACGTAGAATAGCCCAAACATAAGAACGATTTGGAGATGTTTTTATTTTATGTTAAGTATGATTATAGAAAAGAACTTTTTTGAGGTAATAATAATTTTAATTAAGCTTAAGCAAAATAACAGCACCGACTTATATCTAATAATGCCTCTAAATGTGGTGGACTAGTTTCTATCACTCCTACTGTATAAGCTGTAAAAAAACTATATTTTTAAAGAAGAGTTTTCAAGATTTTTATTTTGTAATTTATTTTAACCTTTTCGTAGTAGTTAAAATTTTTTTGGTGGAATATTAAATCATCAAGCTTCTTTGGATTTCTTGTAGCATTTGATGGAGATAAAACAATTGTAGTTTTCTAGAACATGTTATAATTTTCTGCGGAACATCAACGCTCTACGAAACACTTGGAAAAATTTCTCCTAGTCTATTCAAACATGGCAAGTCTTTGATTATAGGTTCTTACCTTTCTTGTTTCTTAACTTTTTCACCACATTTTACATTGGCACCCAGAAATTATTACAGGCCATTTCAATTCAACATAATATGCAACTGTCAATATCTATACTCCATTATTTTTTAGTGAAATTTGCAGTTTTTAATTTTATTTAAATTAAAATCCATTCTAGAAACTAAAGTGTTTGTCTTGATTTGAAAGAAGAAGAATTAGCGTTCAAAAATTTATGTTTCCATTATTAAATTAATTTCATAATTTCGACATTATTCTCTAAATTACCAGGTTGTTTTTAATTGTCTCCAAATACTGTAGTAAAAGTGAAGTTGAATGCTAAAATTGCGTGAAAATCGACGACTATACGAGCATCAAGGCTTGATTTTATGATTATGATACCGACTGGTGTTTGCACTAACAATAAAGCGTCAATTCTTGAGATGAAATTGATATTTTTATAGTCATGTAACATAAAACTGAGGCGATATCACCTTCTGTTCAAACAGAAAGTTGCTGTGCAATTATCGTTCGGTTGGACATTGAGAAATTCATTTTAACAGTGTATATTCTTCCATGCTAAGCACAAAAGTAGTATCCGCACTTTTTAACAAAATTCAGTTATTGTCATCTGGTGGTTGTTTGTAATGTATTTTACCTGTATGAAATGTTTTATAGTCATTTGACAGCGGGAAGCATTTAAAAAGAAAATCTGAAAAAGTGGCTTCTGAATCAAATACGTGGAGGCGTAAAACTTTAACAAGAAGTTCTGTCAAGAACTAAAGGAGCCTACTTTCCCGTACATCGACATCGGCATTCTCGCATCTGATCATTATTCTCTTGATTATCTGAGACTGAAAATTATGTCAAACATACCTTTTTAGCACTTAGAGCTGATTTCGAAAAGCAAAATATACCCCTCTCATCAGATGAAATAGACACGTAAAAAGTAATTAACGAATAAATAAAGTTTTGTCGCACCTTTTAAAGAGTAACTGTTACAGTTCCTTCGTAGAAAAAATCCTCCATCGTTTTCAAAAAAAAAAAAATAATAATAATAATAATAATAATAAAATAAATAAATAAAAGTACAAAGAGCAACAAAACACATTTTATCAAAGGAAAAAAAAAAACCCTCGTCCGTTAATAAAATGTCTCGAATTTCACTTTTAATCCGTTGCCAGTTGTTAAATATAAATAAAGAATAAAATGTTCTCGTGAATAAAAAATTTTTGTTACAAAAAAAAAATCGTCTGCAAAAATAATAATAATAATAATAATAATAAATAAAATAAATAAAACAAATGAATAAATAAACACAAAATCGTCTGCACGTTCAGTCATTTTTTTTTTTTTTTTTGAGCCTGCATTTCCGCCATGTTCGCGGAGTCGGATTCGGAATCAGAGTCCTCACAGAAGATTACTTAGAAAAGTACTTTACAAATATTATTTATCAAAACCATTTTCTTACAAAGTTAGTTTGAAGGAAATCCGACTTTAAGTTCAGAATCAACATTCAACTTAAATTCCCCGTAGACGCTAATGTTAATTTTTTTTCTGGACGGTTCAATATTGAACGAAAAATGGTTCAAATCAAAAAGCGAAATATGGGAAAGCCTCTCCGAGATCTTTCAAACAAAAAAAAAAGTTTATTTCATTCGGACGGTTCACTCAAAAGTTATTAGGTGGGGAAAGGTTGCTTGAACGGTTCAATGTTGAACGAAAAAATGCTCAAATGGAAAATTTAAATACGGTAATGAAGTATCCTTGCTGAGATCCTTCGAACAAAAAAAAGTTTATTTAAATCGGACTGTTCACTCAAAAGTTATTAGGGGTGACAGCTTGATTGAGCGGTTCAATGTTGAACGAAAAATTGTTCAAATCGGAAATGTAAATACGGGAATGAAGTATCCTTGATAAGATATTTCGAACAAAAAAAAGTTTGTTCAAATCGGATTGTTCACTCAAAAGTTAGCATCGCGGACAGGTTGTTTGAACGGTTCAAAGTTGAACCAAAAATTGTTCAAATCGAAAAATCAAATATAGGAATGAGCTGTACTCGCCGAGATCTTTCCAACAAAAAAAAGTTTGTCCAAATCGGAATGTTCATTCAAAAGTTATTAGGGGGGGGGACAGACAGACAGACCGACCGACCGACACACAAATTCCCCATCTCAATACCCTACTTTCAAATTTTTAATTTTTCGATATTAATTTTACCTTTTTATTTTTTTAACTTGGCGATATTTTTTGGACTTGGCGATATTTTTTTAGCTTGGCGATATTTTTTGGACTTGGCGATATTTTTTTAGCTTGGCGATATTTTTTGGACTTAGCGATATTTTTATATGCATTAAGCTACTTTTAATACTTTTTTCGTCTTTCTTTTATTTTTAACGGGAAAGTAGGCTAAAAAGCAATATCTCAATTTGAGCTCGACTGCAGATACCACTTTTGTGCTTGACACGCGGCAGTATTCCGTTTTTCTCTGAAATTCATGATTGATTGAGATTAATCCTCCAAATCTCTGACGAAGTCAGACAAGGTCCATCAGACCATTGACCCGGAGGAAATCAAGCACAAGAAGAGGTGATTCAACGATATCTTCTTTGCAAAGTCCTAGACAGTCCAGGATGTGCTCTGGAGAAGCCTGCTGGGTTTTGCATTTAGAGCAGACGTCGAAGACTTTCCTGCCCTCAATGAATGAGAGAGACTTCGTGTGGCCGCTTGCTAATCTAGAAATTGCAGTTTTTGATGATCTGTCACAATTTAGGGCGAATGAAGAGCCAGGCTCTTTGCCAGCGTACCAATCATGGCAGGGAGGTATCTTGAACTCCTTCAAAATCTCAGAATTTACAACAGATTGGTGTTCTGAAAAGGTAAGTTCTGAAGAGGAAGGATAATCGGAGTAACAGCCCTTCTTGGCCAGTTCATCCGCACGGTCGTTGCCGAAAATGTCTACATGGGATGGAATCCATTGGAAGTAGACTTCATGGAGCTTGGAGATGAGCTTTAGTTTAAGGAGAATAGAAGTGCTGGTTTTATCACCAATTGCAGTCCAGTTGTTGAGGTGCTGTATAGAGCTACGACTATCTGAAAGGATCCAGAGATCTCCATAATCATTGTCATTGTGAATGGCCTCAAGTCTCTGTTCAATTGCTATTAATTCACTTTTGAAGACTGAAGATGAATCAGGGTTGCGAAGGCTGATAGACAGTTTTTTCCCCGGTTTCTCAATGTAGATGCCACTACCGACGTGGTTGTCTAGTTTGCTGCCATCTGTGTACAATTTTATGGCATTGTCCGGAATCTTGTTTATGATCTCTAATGCTAACTGTTTGAGATGAGCAGGAATTAAATCCTTCTTAATGATTGGGATGGAAAAACTCAAGTTAAAATGGACTCTGTGTAATCCTTCTGAGGGATTGATGCAAGTTAATAAGAAGTGGGGTTCAACCTGACTGTAAGGCAATTGCGGAAGTTTAGCCTGGCTCTAAAATTCATTAAATATAGAAGGAAAAAAAACAAATAAAGGGACTTATATCCCTGTTGCGATAAGTTTCGAAATATTCAAATCTACTACTACATCGCCAGGGTAAAACGGCATTACAATGAAAAAAAAAATATATTTTTTATAAATCTTTTAGGGCAGTCAGTAACGCAAATCAAATCATGCATCCAGTTCCATTCCGCCGCCGCCAGTGCAAATTTTTAAATTTTGATTTTATGGCGGTATTGAAGGGCTAATATGTTAGACTTTGAAATGAAATGCAGCCACAAGTGACAAAGTTAAATGTATAGTATAAGTATTAAATTTTATTGGCATTCGCTTCGAAGTCGAACATGTTTGCACTGCAATACTGCAATGTAAAGATAAAAACCAGTACTGAAAATTTACATTACGGCAATGGGAACCGGATGTACGAAATACTGACGACATCTTTTGTATTTTTTTCCAATACCAAATTTCAAAACAAGGATCTGGTTTCTGTGGAAGCGATCAAAATTGAATTTCTGTTGACTGCAGATTACAGTTGCTCAAGAAATTGAAGAAAAAGAATTTTGACATCTCGAATCCAAGTATTTTTTTCGTATTGATGAATTGCGATGTGTGTGTGTGTGCGCTCCTTCGCCACCATGTGCTTCATGGACCCCCTGCAGGAGGTGGTGGCGACTTTAGCATACTGACAGTTTAAAAAGGGGGCTACACCACATTTGAGGTCCAATAATGAAAACATTAGCTATTTGTCATTTGCTCCAAAAAAAAAAAAAAAAAAAGAGGAGAAAGAATGTCCTTCACACTGCAAAAAATGAACTGTTGCTTTTACAGTGTAACATTGGCAGCCGAGATTCCAATATAAAACTGTAAAATGCACAGTAATAAACTGTAAAACTAGCAATTTTACAGTTTCTTACTGTAAAGAGAAATTTTACATTTTATTGCCGTAAAATTTAACTGTATTATACTGTAAAAACAACAGTATTACACTAACAGTAGAGGTTCCAGTTTGAAACAAAAATGCACGGCAATGAACTCAAATTAGCAATTTTACAGTTTATTACTGTAAAATTAGTAATTTTTGCAGTGTATTACTATAAAATTAGCTGTATTGTACTGTAAAAATAACATTCATTTTTTACAGTACAGGTATCTAATATCTTTAAACGAGCAATTCTTGTATATATCTAATATCTTTAAACGAGCAATTCTTGTATATATATATATATATATATATATATATATATATATATATATATATATATATATATATACAGGGTGTCCACTCCAATCGTGGACCAATAGCTAATTTCTAAACCGTTAGAAATAAGCATAGAGTTTATTTAGGAAAAAATCTCCAAATTATGAAAGGAATTTTGGGTCTATTCAATGTTTTTCAAAAAATCAAATTTTGAAAGAGTTACGAAATTTAAATTTTTATACAGCCCCTCATCCTATCAATCATATTTAGTAAAACATTCTTGACACTGTAACGTTTAAAACTAAAAAAAAATCACTCTTCTACCACAAAAATTGACCGAGTTATGACGTTTTGAAAAATCAAGATTTTGAAGGATTTCGCATACGGTCCCTTAAGCGATCTCTCGATGACGTCATGAAATAATGCAAAATCTTGATTTTTCAAAACGTCATAACTCGGTCAATTTTTGTGGTAGAGGAGTGATTTTTTTTTAGTTTTAAACGTTACAGTGTCAAGAATGTTTTACTAAATATGATTGATAGGACTGGGGGGCTGTATAAAAATTTAAATTTCGTACCTCTTTCAAAATTTGATTTTTTGAAAAACATTGAATAGACCCAAAATTCCTTTCATAATTTGGAGATTTTTTCCTAAATCAACTATATGCTTATCTCTAACGGTTTAGAAATTAGCTATTGGTCCACGATTGGAGTGGACACCCTGTATATATATATATATATATATATATATATATATTTATTTATTTATTTTTCGGATCTCGAAAACGGCTCTAACGATTTCGATAAAAGTTTGTATTTAGATAGAGTTTTGGTTTCTGAGTTCATCTACGTCGGCGTTTTTTCTGTAAAAACGCGAGTTTTCACAAAAACCCGTTTTTTTTTGTGCCTTCATTGAAAGTTTGAGAAGCTTTTATTTCACCATTTTCTTTATGATTACTTTCATTGTTACTGTTTCTTAGCAACAACGTTTAATTATAACAATCGATTTCATATTTAATCACATCAGCGCGAGTTTAAATTTTATGGTATTTGGCAACGTTAAATTGTTATTGTTTTTGAAATGTTAAAGCAAGGCTTCACTAGATAAGTGTCTTATACAGGCTGTTTCATTTATTCAAAAGCCATGGAATAAAAGCAGTGATGATTGTTCACCGACATCTGTTCAATTTTATGGTAACTTACATTATATAAAAATCAGATTACTTTTTACTTTTCAAGTACGATTTCAAAATTGAGTATAAAAGTGTGATAGTTCGTTTTAAAATACTTTTTTTCCTCCTCAAGAGTGTTTAGTAAGATATTTCAGGTAAAAAATCAATAAATATGAAATTCAATTTTCTTAAAATATTAAGTTTCGAAACAAAATTACATCTATCTAATATATTTAGACGAGCAATTCTGGTATATATATATTTCGGATCTCGAAAACGGCTCTAACGATTTTGATAAAATTTTGTATTTAGATAAAGTTTTGGTTTTTGAGTTCATCTACATCTGCGTTTTTTCTGTAAAAACGCGGTTTTTTGTGCCTTCATTAAAAGTTTGACGAGCTTTCTTTCGCTATTTTCTTTATGATTACTCTTATTGTTACTGTTCACAGCAACCACGTTTTATTATAACAATGGATTTCATATTTAATCATATCAGCGTAAATTTAAATTTTTATGGTATTTTTCAAATGAGTTTTGGCAACACGTTAGAATTATTATTGTTTTTGAAATTTAAAGAAGATCAATCAAAATAAAGTTAGAATTTGGTGTGCGCCGCGGTAGTCCGATCGGTTAGTCGTCGGACTCGTAACCGGAGGGTCCCGGGCCGATCATATAGAGGAAGCCCAGCCGATAAAAGATCCACCGTCTTCATTAATGATGGCTGAGGGACGTTAAAAATGTTCATGGTCACGAAATCCTCCAAGTGAAACGATACCTCTGGGGGATGCTAGGCCAAGGGTTTGCTCTGCCCTAGGGCCTGGTTCAAAAATGAACAAAGCGCTCTTCAGGGCCCCATCCCGGTTAAACCACGAGTTGTCGTATGTACGGGGGGAACCTTGAAGTGTGAAGTAAAGTGAAAGTCAAAACCAACTGGAACCAAATGCGTACTGGAGAACAGGGACTATGCATCCATTTCTCATCAACACCTTCCGCGTCTTCGGCGCCAAATGAAACGAAATTGCGTGTGATTTTATGGTGAGCATGGATTAAATAAGGTTGTGTTTTTTAAAACAAATTACGGCTGTTTTAAATGCGTAATTGCAACCAAAGGCTTAAAAATGCTTTTCAAGTTTATCTAAACAAGTACTTCGCATTTTAGCAAAAAACACAAGTTTACAAACCTCTTTTTTTTTTTACCGAGCGGGCTCGGTCCCCTGGTACTATATATATATATATATATTTCGGATCTCGAAAACGGCTCTAACGATTTCGATAAAACTTGGTATTTAGATGGAGTTTTGGTTTCTGAGTTCATCTACGTCGGCGTTTTTTCTGTAAAAACGCCAGTTTTCACAAAAAACCCCGTTTTTTGTGCCTTCATAAAGTAAGTGTGAGACGCTTTCTTTATCGCCATTTTCTTTATGATTATTATCAATTGTTACCGTTTCATAGCAACCACGTTTTAATTTAACAATTTAACAATGGATTTCATAGTTAATCACATCAGCGCGAGTTTAAATTTTATGGTATTTGGCAACGTTAAATTGTTATTGTTTTTTGAAATGTTAAAGCAAGGCTTCACTAGATTGTGTCTTATACAGGCTGTTTCATTTATTCAAAAGCCATGGGATAAAAGCAGTGGTGATTGTCCAGCGACATTTCTTCAATTTTATGGTAACTTACACGATAAAAAAATCGGATTGTTTTACTTTTCAAGTACGATTTAAAAATTGAGTATAAATGTGTTACAGTTAGTTTTCAAACACTTTTTTTCCTCCTCAAGAGTGTTTAGTAAGATATTTCAGGTAAAAAATCAATAAATACGAAACTCAATTTTCTTAATAAGTTTCAAAACAAAATTACATCTATCTAATATCTTTAGACGAGCAATTCTTGTATATACAGGGTGTCCACTCCAATCGTGGACCAATAGCTAATTTCTAAACCGTTAGAGATAAGCATATAGTTTATTAGGAAAAAATCTCCAAATTATGAAAGGAATTTTGGTCTATTAATGTTTTTCAAAAATCAAATTTGAAAGAGTTACGAAATTTAAATTTTTATACAGCCCCCCAGTCCTATCAATCATATTTAGTAAAACATTCTTGACACTGTAACGTTTAAAACTAAAAAAAAATCACTCTTCTACCACAAAAATTGACCGAGTTATGACGTTTTGAAAAATCAAGATTTTGAAGGATTTCGCATACGTCCTTAAGCGATCTCTCGATGACGTCATGAAACATGCAAAATCTTGATTTTCAAAACGTCATAACTCGGTCAATTTTTGTGGTAGAAGAGTGATTTTTTTTTAGTTTTAAACGTTACAGTGTCAAGAATGTTTTACTAAATATGATTGATAGGACTGGGGGGCTGTATAAAAATTTAAATTTCGTAACTCTTTCAAAATTTGATTTTTTGAAAAACATTGAATAGACCCAAAATTCCTTTCATAATTTGGAGATTTTTTCCTAAATAAACTATATGCTTATCTCTAACGGTTTAGAAATTAGCTATTGGTCCACGATTGGAGTGGACACCCTGTATATATTTCGGATCTCGAAAACGGCTCTAACGATTTTGATAAAATTTTGTATTAAGATAAAGTTTTGGTTTTTGAGTTCATCTACATCGGCGTTTTTTCTGTAAAAACGCAAGTTTTCACAAAAAACCCGTTTTTTGTGCCTTCATTAGAAGTTTGACGAGCTTTCTTTCGCCATTTTCTTTATGATTACTCTTATTGTTACTGTTTCATAGCAACCACGTTTTATTATAACAATGGATTTCATATTTAATCACATCAGCGTAAATTTAAATTTTTATGGTATTTGGCAAACGAGTTTTGGCAACACGTTAGAATTTTATTGTTTTTGAAATTTAAAAGAGATCGATCAAAAGAAAGTTAGAATTGGGTGTGGGCCGCGGTAGTCCGATCGGTAAGTCGTCGGACTCGTAACCAGAGGGTCCCGATCCGATCATATAGAGGAAGCCCAGCCGATCAAAGATCCACCGTCTTCATTAATGGTGGCTGGGGGACGTTAAAAATGTTCGTGGTCATAAAATCCTCCAAGTGAAACGATACCTCTGGGGGATGCTGGGCCAAGGGTTTGCTCGGCCCTTGGGCCTGGTTCAAAAATGAACAGAGCGCTCTTCAAGGCCCCATCCCGGTTAAACTACGAGTTGTGGTATGTACGGGGGGAACCTTGGAGTGTGAAGTCAAGTGAAAGTCAAAACCAACTGGAACCAAATGCGTACTGGAGAACATGGACTCTGCATCCATTCTCATCAACTCCTCCCGCGCTTTAGGCGCCAAATGAAATGAAATTGGTGTGATTTTACGGTGAGCATGGATTAAATAAGGTTGTGTTTTTTAAAACAAATTACGGCTGTTTTAAAAGCATAATTGCAACCAAATTCTTAAAAATGCTTTTCAAGTATATCTAAATAAGCACTTCGCATTTTAGAAAAAAACACAAGTTTACAAACCTCTCTTTTTTTTTAACCGAGCGGGCTCGGTCCCCTGGTACTGACATCTTAAGAGAGAGAATGAGTCGTGGATCGAAATTGATCAAAATATCGTTGCAGCTTCCGCATTAACAGTAATTTTTCGGACTGTTTTTGGAAAACAAACGGATGATGAAGTTGATTATAGTCAGACAAGGAATGCCTCGATGTTGAGTTACCTCCCACATATGCTGAAATGAGACATGCATTGAGAGTTCTGTACAATACGTCTATCTCGCGACTTTGAAAAAATTCGATTGCGAACAATTTAAAAATGAGTTTGAAATCTAGACAGTCAACATTGCATGATGTTATTACCTATATATTTTATATTTTAATGGAAATTTACCGTACATA
>JAXGGA010019853.1:0-19290 GCA_038373865.1 Uloborus plumipes
GGGGGGGGGGGGGGGGGGGGGGGGGAGGGGAAAAGGGTAAAAATTTTAAAAATTTTACTCCCCTAATCTGCCACGAAACAATGCAAAAAATATTTTACAATGGTTAATTTTCTAAATATTGCTGATTTTAATATCATTCAGTGAATTTTTCGCAAAATATCGCCAATAGCGCCAAGTTGAACCCAAATTCAAAAAATAATTTTTTCGCCAAATTTGTCGCCAACTTGGCGATATGTCGCAAAGTTGGCGTCAAACACTTGGCGACCAAAAGCTTGGCGACATATCGCCAAGTGGTCGCGCCAATTCATATCACTTGAGTCTGCATTGAAATTAACACTGATTTACTCCAAAAAAGAGGTAAAACACCCCCTTGGGAACATTCAAATGCAACCACAAGGGGAGGTGCACAACTAGACAATCCTCAGAGCCTACATACCAAGCTAGAAGCTTCTACGGCATATAGTTTTTGAGTTATGCGACCCACATACGCACATACCGTAAAATGGGGTGTATAGGAACTGTGGGGTCAATCGGAACAAAACTTCTAGACCGTACAAAGAAATTCTTCATAAATATGTTATTGGGTATTTTTCGCCGTTAATTTTTTTTAGAAAGGTAAGATCATAGGAAGTAGGAAAAAATTACTTTAGTCAATCTGGCAACGCTACTGGTTTTTAAGGAGGGCTGTACGTGGAATGCTAGAAAACATCACATTTTCATAGACTGCAAAACTTCATATGCAAGAACAAACTTTCTTATATTTTAAACCTAAGAGTGGTATGTTTCAATTATACATGTATCTGAACAACAGAATACCACATTAGAATTTACATTTTTTTATAAATTGTGTCATAAAAATGAAGAATTCTGAAAAATGCCATTGGAAAAAAAATTGTGGGGTGAATCGGAACACTTTGTTCTGTTGTTCCAATTCAAACTTATTTGAAGGAAACTGTTTGAAAAATCAAGATTCTAACCCCAATTCTTCTAATCAAGGCAAGGACATTGATTTATTACTGTTTATCCCTTCTCGTGAGCAACGAGATCTTAGAATGACAAGAAGTTGCAGATTTCAGAAGATTTTTTCTCCAGGAGACTTCTTTTTACTTAAAAATACGAGGGAAAAATCACATGGACTTTATGTAATAAAAGTCCAGCACACAGACAGTGGTGAATAAGCGAAAAAATCTTTCAGGACAATCCCCGAAACCCAGAGATTTTAAGAAACTAAAGAAAAGCCAGAGATCATCCCAGAAGATGCTATGAAAAAACTTAAGCCAAGTCACAATTGCTAGTTTTAAGGACAAGTACATATTTGTGGACGACATGAGTGACTTCCATTCGTGTTAAATCTTTGTATTTCAATTCAAAAGCATTTCATAAAATTACTTTTCATTTTTCATAAGTTCAAAATTATTTTGAATTTTGACAAATTATAAACGTTTACTGGTATTGAAATTATACTTTTATTTGACAGTAATTATCTGTTCTTGTTCTCCCTCATCAATATTACTCATGTTTGTGAGACCTATTACAGGTTTCATGGAAAAAAATACAAATTTTAACATGTGTTCCGATTGACCCCTATCAGCGGGGTGATTCGGAACACCCATAATTTCCTATATATTTTACTAATAACTGTTCAAAATGTTTTGTGTTTGCTTGGAATTTCAAAAGTAAAGCAAGACCGAAGTTTTTACCCAGAAAATCAAATTGAAAAAAAAAAAATCTTTTAACCGCTTTTTTTACAATCAAAGCTGAAAAGTGTTCCGATTCACCCCATTTTACGGTACATCCGCACATACGTATATACAGATGTCACGAGAAAACTCGTCGTAATTAACTCGGGGGAGGTTGAAAAAGATTTTTCGGCTGCTTATATGTTGGTAGGTACATATGCACGTGCTGACAGGTCGAAAAAACTGCGAAACATTCCTTCGGGGGTGAGCGAAATCAAAATTTAGACTCAAATTTGAGCGATTTTTTTTCGCGATCACAATACTTCCTTTACTACGTAAAAGGAAGTAAAAATCACTCGAATTTGACTCTAAATTTTGATTTTGCTCACCCCCGAATGAATGTTCAGTAGTTTTTTCGACCTGTCAGCACGTGCATATGTACCTACCAACATATAAGAAGCCGAAAAACCCTTTTCAACCACCCCCGAGTTAATTACGACGAGTTTTCTCGTGACGTCTGTATGTACGTGTGTGCGTATGTATGTGGGTC
The DNA here is from genome assembly GCA_038373865.1 of Uloborus plumipes. Classification (NCBI taxonomy): domain Eukaryota; kingdom Metazoa; phylum Arthropoda; class Arachnida; order Araneae; family Uloboridae; genus Uloborus; species Uloborus plumipes. The sequence continues at coordinate 2,230 of JAXGGA010019853.1, forward strand.
TCATAACTCAAAAACTATGTGCCGTAGAAGCTTCTAGCTTGGTATGTAGGCTCCGGGGAATGTTCTAGTTGTGCACCTCCCCTTGTGGTTGCATTTGAATGTTCCCAAGGGGGTGTTTTACCCCTTTTTTGGGGTAAATCAGTGTTAATTTCAATGCAGACTCAAGTGATATGAATTGGCCCGACCACTTGGCGATATATCGCCAAGTTGGCGACAAATTTGGCGAAAAAAAAATATTTTTTGAATTGGGTTCAATTTGGCGCTATTGGCGATATTTCGCGAAAAATCCACTGAATGATGTTAAAATCGGCGATATTTAGAAAATGAATCATTGTAAAACATTTGTTTTGCATTGTTTCGTGGCAAACTATGGGTGAAAATGTTCGAATTGCTATCTTGCTCACTCCTAGCACTATTTTAACCCTAAGGCATCTACAAGAAATTTACACGTAGAAGAAAGTAGTGTGGGACCCATACCAGATTTTTTTTTTTTTTTTCGCAATCACAATACTTCCTTTGCTACGTAAAAGGAAGTAAAAAGCTATTGTTGTAATTATTTTCGAGAAAAAGGTCCCACATCAACTCGTTTCAAGTTAAATGTATACTAAATGTTCGGTGTTGCATCCTGTAGTATACTGAAAAAATAGAATTCATAATAGAATAGCATTGTTCGGAATGAAGTGGCTAATAAATCTAGTAATATTTATTGAAAAATATAAAATTAAAATTATATGGTTGAATAGTTGAATTATTGATAACCCACGGTAGGGGCGAAATCTCATCGCCTGTCTTCCCTGACCATCGACGGTGCGCGGGAGTCCAAAGAGCGATTCATGATCTCTATAGTTTCAGGACATAACCATGGGGGAAAAAAAAAAAAAAAAAAAAAAAAAAAAAAAAAAAAAAAAAAAACAGGTTTTCAACAATAGGAATAAAACGGGGAATTATGTGGAACAAAATTAGAATTTAGAGCAACAGAGGAATTTTAAATATAAATAAAATCCATCCGTTTGCACTCGATACAATTTTCTTCAGACGATATTATTTCTAAATACTCTCGTGTCTTCAGAAACATAAGAACCTTTGTTTGAATAAAGCTAAACTAAGGTTTAAAATGTACGTGGTTAAGAAACTTTTTTTTTTTTTTTTGCATTAAATCATGATTCAATTTTGCGGTGAATGTCCCAAAAGAAGTGTATAAAGCAATATTACTATGAATAGATTGAAATGTTATTAGCGAGATGAGATATTTTACTTTTCTAAATAAGTTATGTGCAATGCTTGATTTTCGAAAGAAACACACGTGAACTTCATTATTAAGTGGGAATTTTGCTTTTCGCTCCCTGCAAAATGGAATCACTAATAATGTGCTATGATTCATACTTCTTCATTTCTAAGGAGAGGATATCCCTCGGTAAAAACCCTACTTTAATCACCAATACATGAAGCGAATTCTGGTATTAATAAATTAAATTTAGAAATTTAATTGCTCTTCATCGATGAGCATCTTTTAACTTGTATTGACAAATCCTTGAATTATCACATACCTGTAAGGCTAAATGATCCACTGAATTTTGGCATAAAAATTAAGCTTGTGTGAATATTTTTGAATCTGATATTCAACAAAAAGGGTTATGTGACTAATCTGACCCATCAGAGAGACAATAATTTACTCCTTACACCAGGCTAAGGTCGTACTGCGATCTTGTTTTCCTATGATTGATCTTCTCGATTACTCAAAATATGAATTTAAGAAAGATAAGTGTGTTCTAATTCACGCACCTATTTACCTTTTTGTTACTTTATAGATTCACATTCAATATTTTGCATTTCTCTTCAAGGAGCGATAATTCATTACAACTCTTTCATTCTTATAAAACTTGAATAATTCTTCTGGTCTAAGTGATTTAACTTTTGAATTTTGAATTTTATTGGCAACTATTCCAATTAATTAATAGACACGAAATAAACGATAATTTTCAAACACAAATCCGAATCGTTAGTTCGCTCAGCGAGCACAATGCCCTCAAAAATATTCCCAGACTTTACTCTGTCCCCTCCCCCTCCCTACTATGGTCGTCGCCAATTTCTTAAATTAATTTTTAACTGTTCACGATTCCTGCCACACTAATGATGCTCTATGTGAAGTTCTTGTGTCACGCGACACTCAACATCCAGGTCATAGTCCATTTCATTTTGCATTCTTTGTAGTATGTTTGATGTGGTTGAATGGGCAGCGTGGATAACTGAGGTTCTGTGCTCCTCAAAAGTTTTGAGCTACCAACTTGGGGAATAAAATTTGTATATTGTATATTATTTCTCTGGCCTGTTTTTTACTACGCAAGATGTTCCTTTATCAAATTCCATGATTTACCCCTTATTTTAAAGCTTATCGTGTCTGCCAATGACGAAAAATAGACCAACAGTCTATTTTTTAAATTTTTTTATTATTACACATTGTGTCAATTGACTAAAATCTAAAAGCTAGGAGTTAATTTATTTTTTTAAATAGCTATTCCAAAATTGAAGGGGCATGAAAATTTTAGTTTAGCATTCTTGATGAACAAAAGTGATGAGATTTCTGTTTATTAAAAAAATATAAAATCTATGAAACAACTTCAACTATGTAATCTCATAGTGAGTAAATGTATGTTTCCTTATTAAATAATATCGTGAGTGATGAGAAAAAGGTTATTTGGTGATTGGTTTTCTTTAAAAAATATCTTTATCGTTCACACAAAATTGGATTCAACTCTTTTTCATTTCGTTCCGTCACTGGAAAACTTACGAATTCACCCTAGTAACGAGGGAGTAAAAAAAAATTTTCAGAAAATATAAACCATTCTTTTCTTTCTTTCTTTTTTTTTTTTAAATCTTTAAAGCATCAATATTTATGCGTGAGTGCGTGTGTGTGAAACAAAACATTTTGAAACTGCATTGACCATCTCCAATACCGTTTCTGCATATCAATAGAAACTCGATAACCGTGACCTCATCTAAACTAACGAAAGTAAAGTTATAATTACACCACAGCTAATATTGATTTATAAATTCGATATCACAACAGATAAGGCACGCAGGTAGCATATTTCATCAAACTGCTGGACAAATGTATAATTTTCCGTAAAGAAACATAATTTTCGCATGTCGGTGAATTCAAAGACGAATTACTATTGCCCACGTGTCTGCGGAACTCGGCAATGGTCTTCCGATTCTTTCTTTAAAAAGATTCAGGAGATCCCTTCTCTTCTAAATATTGATTCTCCTCCCTCCTGCTGCCCCTGCCGATGCGCGGTGTATGCCGGGTAAGTTCGTCAGGCCACCCACCACCTGACCGCTGTCTTGATGCTGCTCCATCTTTAGAGAGAAATCTGATCTCGAATTTCAGCGTTCTATGGGCAGAAAGGAGTCCTTGTCCTTAAAGAACAGCACCATGAGACGAGCCAGCACAACAGGGTTTACCAACGTGTTTTAGTTTTCACTGCAAAGCACATCTGCAGAGCAGAGCTGCCGACTTGCTAGCGGTAAGGGTTAACTTTTTCCGATAAGTGTGCCGATAAAAAAAGGTAATAAGACTGATACTCAACTTTAAACTTCCATTTTTAGCTGATATTTTACTTCACGAATCTATTTACCCGATATGTGAGCTCTCGTTCTCATCTGTCAATGCAAATTTTACATTTTTGTTCAAAGTTGAAGTAAGGGTTAGCCGCACTGGTTATTTTACTCAAAGAATAGTTATATGAGTATATTGCTTTCTTTTCTTTTAAGTCACATCTTCAAAATTTGAAGGGGTATTTTCATAAACTTAACCAATGACAGTCTGAGTTACAATGAGATAAAATTGTTTCACCAATAGCGTATTCCTGTTAGCCGGTGTTGGAACGTTACCTTTACACTAAAAGCATATAATATCTATTCAACTTATATTTCATGGATTCTGTAATCAGGGGCTCCCCGAACTAAAATTTTTGATAGGGGGAAAATTATCAATTTGCCGAATGAAGTTCCAATTTTAGCGAATGATAAAATACAAGCATGCCCACGATGTCGTGCATGCATAACATTTAGTGAGAAAAAACATTAGGCATCTTTTGAAAAATGATTCTGAAAACTAAAAAGAGCAAATAATCTCAATGTTGCAATATTGTCCTCAAATTGCGAATCGTCAGCAAAATGTGCCGAATACGGAAATTATTGGGAGGTCACAATGACCTCCCGTGACCTCCCGTCGGGGCGCTCATGTCTGTAACGCCCGCACAACTGAGGCTATTGGTAGTAGTTTCCAAAGCGTAAAGAATTATTAATACATTCCATGATGTTTCGTAACATAAATCTGAAATGTTATTGGAACAGAGCCAGAGTGTTAGTAGAAGCAAATGCTTTTCTTGTAATATACTATACTCACACTGTGTACTCGAATGTTATGTGTTTATAAATAGAAGTTGGATTCTCTCATTTTTTATAAAATATAGACGTAATTTCGAGTTTGAACTGCTCGTTTTTTCCCCTTTCAACATAATTGATACCGAATCGGTTTTCTTTTTATCACTAATTTTATTTATTTATTTTAGTTTATAGTAAAGAATAGTGTTCACTCTAGAGGAAAAAAAGGGCAGGGTGCTGGTGTCTGAAAGGGGCACTATTTATTGCGAAAGGGGCACTACTTCAACGCGGTGTTGCCCCCTCCCAGAGCTGGGGCACACCCCTTCAAATATTGTTGAACTCCCCCCCCTCTAGGAATATGTACCTGTGCCCCTCCAAAAAAATTTAATAAATAGCCCTTCAGCTGCAAGATCAGATTCTTTGAGCCATATTTACTGCAATTAAAAATATTCTGATAAGAAATTGAAAATGCATGTGGCAAAAGTATAGGAAATTTAGGGAACAAATGCATAGATCAACATATTGTGGGATAATTTAAAGTTCGCAAGATAAACCTCTCATTATTTCTTAAAAATTATTTCTTATAATAATATAAATTATGCCATTAAGTATTTTAGAAAATAAAGAAAATGAAGAATATTAATTAAATATTTCAAAAATAATAACATTTAAAACAAACATTAACTTGAAATATTATATGCTCATTTGTTTAATTTTAATATTTTTGAAAAAAATCAGTGATAACCAATAAGCAAATAATGACTAACTTGAAATAATTCATAGACAAGTTTTGGAACAAGATAATAATTAAAATGAGAAATAAACAACCTAATTAAATGTAGCACATATTGAAATAACTTCTAATTGTTAAGAAATTTCAAACATTTACAAGATGCAAAGTATTGAAATCTCAAACACTAGAAGTAATTATTTGCGAAACACGTCTTTAATGTTGTCATGTTTCAAAAAATTTATTTTATGATTTTTTGAAAATAAAACATAAAATAACCTTATCTTGAGTAGCATATGTAAAAAAAACTTCCGATAATCAAATACATTAAAGAATTTAAAAGATGCAAAAGGATTGAAATTTCAAACCCGAGAGGCAATTTTCCGCGAAATAGAGTTCATTGTTGACATGGTTTTAAAAATAAGTAATTTATTAAAATAAAACACAAATCAAGCTAATATGAAATAACAAGTGTCTAAAAACCTTCTGATTGTTAAAAATATTAAAATATTTACAAGATGCAAAAGCTTTGAAATCTCAAACACTGCAGGCATTTTTTTTTTTTTTTGCAACGCACGTGTATTAAGCATATCGAAACATGTAAAAAAAAATAGAAAATTGTATTGCTGGACAGTTAAAAAAGAAAATCACAATTCAATGAATACCTATGGACATCAAGAACTATATTAACTTTCAAAAATTTTTTAAGCACTTGAAAATTAATTTTTTTTTACCAAGTCCAGGAAAATGGCTGATTGACAGGCACTCCTTATTTTTTTTATTTAAAGTTTAACCATTTCAAGATCGAATCTGCTAATTTTATTATTTATTTTATTCAGAATAAAAAAAGTCTCATCTTTTTTTTTCACATGTTCCAAAAGACAAGCATTTACTTGTTATGCAGCAGATAATGGCTCTGAGTTTTAAGACTTCGGTTATGACTCATGATGTTCAAACTTTTTTCAATGAATAGTACTAAAAAGGAAGGATTAATATTCAAATAACAAAGCTTGCCTTTGCTTGAATCTTAATTCTATCTTAATTCTTTATTTCTTGCTCTTTGAATTTCCTTTTTGCAGAAGGCATCTACATACAAGATCGCATGCTTTTCGGCGCACGTGTCGGTCGCCATTTTTTTTTATGTAAGTCATGGATAATGGGAGTTTTCTGGGAAATAAGTACTCCTTCTATACTTTTCCTGGAACAGACACCCCTGCCCTACAGGTAAAAATACTAGGAAGTATTCACCACCTTCCCTCTCTGAGAGTAAATTCTCAGAAGATCAAGAATAGGGCTTAAATGGGGAGGAATGAAACAATGATTTCTTTGACTCCCCTTGCCCCCTCACGGATGACAGGACCTTTTTCTACATTGGAAAGAAAAGGGAAAACATGCTCTTTTACTGATAACACTTTCAATTCTTGGAATCTTATTCATTCTCTTTGTCTGGGGATCTGATTGCCTTTTCTTCATGAGCCATTTTCAGGGTGCAATTCTGGGGACAAAGAATGCATGCACGTTTTTTCAACGATCTATGTGGTCAAAAGAAATTGCCTCGATATCGCGATCGGCTATACGATGCTTGAGACATCTTGTTTTATATACTGGGCGCAGTTTTGCTATTTTTGAAAGGGCAGGGCGCAGTTTGAGGATTAAAACTAGGGCAGGGCGCATTTTGCCGATCTGAAAAAGGGCAGGGCGCTGCGCCCTTCAAAAACGGCCTAGCGGGAACACTAGTGAAGAACATACTTTTCTCAAATTTTGATTTGCGTGGATTAATAGCATTCAAATATCAGTCATTTTGGACATTAATATAAATTAATATCCAAATAATTTTATTTATTTAAATGGTAAAAAGTGCTTTTTTTCCCATTTTTAGTGCTTTGCATAAATAAATCCTTCCTAAGGCGAATCTTTTTAACTTTCCATGAAATAAATGTCGTATATGTTTATACAAAGCGTAATTGGTCTCTTTTATCCAAAACTTTTTACTTCAAGTTTAGAACTACACCAAAAGCGTACTAAATCACTTATCGATTTCTCACCAAATATTATTAGTAGGATAAAAAATTTCAATCGAAGAACACTACTATATAATTTCTTACCGAAGAATAGTTTTCCCTAAAAATGAATAAACAAATTGAAATAAGCAAATTTCTTATCGTTTTATATTGAACTAGCTGCGTGCTCGGCATTGCACGGGCTTTCTTAGAAATGAAAACGATGTCAAGTGATGGAAGTGAAGACTAATGGGGAGTGGAACCTAATCAACTCGTGCTTTTTGAAAGTTATTATTTTTAAACTATGATAATAAATACTTACATATAGCGTAATGTTATAGCCTAAAACCTTCATGAGAAAATGGACTATTCAACACAAAAATAATTTTTCAATCCGAACCAGTAGTTCCTGAGATTATTGCGTTCAAACAAACAAACAAACAAACAAACTCTTCTGTTTTATATTAGTATAGTTTTATTTGTGTGAGATAATTAGCAAACGTATCTCTTTATTCTTTGAGCTGCAAGATTTAACCAATGTTTTTTCAAATCTTTGAAAGAATCATGTATTATAGATGCAGTAGCATATCAAGGGGTCCAGCGCCAGTGGCGAACTTAAAAAATTTCCCCTCCGTTGCGGCCCCTTGTCACTGTGACCTCTCAAAACAGTTCCTTATTCAGAAAATGTTGATTATTCGGCAAATTTAAAGACAATAATTACAACGTTGATATTATGCTTTTTCTTTAATGTTTTTAATGATGCCCAATGTTCCTTCCCATTAGATGTTTCATTTTCCCTTCTAGCTCTTATTTTTACGAGTTTTTTTTTTCTCTTCAATATATTTCTACTAATACAATAAAAACAATATAAAACTCCTTAATTTTTTTTTGCTGTCGAAATGCCCCTTTTTGCTTTGCCAGTGGCAAGAGGCACTTCTTCTATGTACACCACTGATTTGATGCAGGATTAAACTAAGCGAAACTGATGAGAAATAGTATTTACACAGGAAATTTTAAATCCTTGTTCCCAATCCACACATAGGAATAATGTCTTTCGGCTTAGGGCCTGATTAGCAGATGATATTACAGAGTTGCCTGCCTTTTTTCCCCTTATATGCGAGCGTTAACAGATTTCATTTCATTTCACACCTCCAGGGTCCCCCGTACCTACCACAGCTTCGTGGTTTAACCGGGATAGGGCCCTGAAGGGCGCTCTGTTCTTAATTTTGAACCAGAACCTAGGGTCGAGCAAACCCTAGGCCCAGCACCCCCAGAGGTATCGTTTCACTTGGAGGACTTTGTGACCACGACATTTTTAACGCCTCCCAGCCACCATTAATCAAGGCGGTGGATCTTTGATCGGCTGGGATCGAACCCGGGTCCCTCCGGACACGAGTCCGATGCCTTACCGATCGGGCCACCACGGCCCCTAGCGTTAACAGATTAGAGGCCAGCTATTCTCACCACGAACTAAAGTTTTGGGAGGGTAGAAACTCCCAATTTGCCGAATGAAATCCAAATTTTGCCGAATGATAAAATACGGCTGTGCAGGCATAAATGCAACTAATGAAAAGTGAGATTTAGGCATTTTAAAATATCAGTTATGTCCCAAAATTTGCCGAATAAGGAAATTATTGGAAGGTCGTAGTGACCTCCCATCGGGGTGCTCCTGTTCTCAGCCGGAGGTCCGGCACCGAAGAAAAATTTGACTCACGACTTCAAAGAAAAGTTTGACCTCCCTTATACGAGCGGAAACACCCAAATCAAAAATCAAAATTTCTCTAAAGTTCTCCATCAAAAAAGCTTCATAGCAAAGGGGGTCATGGCGCAGTCTATGCGACAACCCCCTCTACCGTATTTCCCACCTCTCTTACGCTTTCTCTATAAATTTTGGGTGCCTTTCTCATTTTTTACACCCTTCCTTTTATTACTAAGGTTTCTACTTAGTGGTCTGCCGTTCTGATATCATCTAGTAAATTCAGTGCATTTCTATAAGAAAATTTTCCATTTTTCTCACGTAGCTTAGCAGAAGCATTCCCCATAGAATTTTGAACGTTTTTATTTCGAACAACTCTGCCATATTCGGGATGAAACGGCAGCCAGGAGCTGGAAAGTGTCCAAACTCTTAAAGAGTGAACTTTAATTGTACCAATACAATGCCGGAGTTTAGAAAACTGATAGAATATTGCACTTTAGTAAATTTCTTGAAGAAGCAAATTTAAAACGTTTTTCAAAAAAAAAAAAAAAACTGTTTAATGTCTTTCTTATTTATATCTAATATATTGCTTCTTTCCTTTGATGTGTGATTTTTATTTTGCTTTTTAATTAGTTGTAGTTGTGTACTGGCACGGATTTACTGTTTAAGAAGTCTCTCGATTTGTTGGCTTATGGCCTGTATATTACCCCTTATGGAGCGATACACACGTCATTACAGAGACTTAACATAATCGCGATTTCCACTTTTTGAGTTTACTATAAAACTAAAAGCTCTGGAGCTGTACACAAATGATGTAACACTTGGGGAAGGGGGGTGGTTTCCACATTTTGCTACAAAGGAGAGAAAGAGGGCCGCAAGAAGTGTGATATCACGCATTTTTTAACGAATATGTTTGGAAAAATAGCATGCTATGTGACAAAAGGAGGGGTGCAGTAAGTTGTAGTATCACACTTTTTGATAAAGGAAGGAGGGGGGGGGGCGCTCAAAAATTTTGAATAAGAGTGTAACATAATTTATGGATGGCCCATATCCTTATAGTATTGCAATGGGGGGGGGGGGATTTTCCCATTTTTCAAATATACGAGGGCATTTCGAAAAGTAAAGATACAAAGCACGCCAGCGGAAAATAAAAGTTTTGGTGAGAATGTTGGCAACACGGGTGTTAATCTTGAACCTTTAGCTTTCTCCTCGTGCTTGTTTCGAATTGCAATGTGGATTTTTGTGGAAGTAGTTCGTAATTAAAATGGTCGTGGCGATTCAGAATTCCGCCAAATGCGAAGTTTGCTCCGTCATTCGTTTTCTTCATGCAAAAGGTCAGCGACCAGCGGATATTCATACAGAAATTGTTTCTGTTTATGGAGACATTATGAATCGACAAAATGTAACGAAATGGTGTCGTCATTTCTCCGATGGTAGGTCCGATGTTCATGACGAACAAAGAACAGGTCGGCCATCTGTGATGTCTGATGCCCTTCTTCAGAGAACGGAGGACGCAATTCGTGCGAATAGACGTCTCAAATCGAAAGAATTGCATCAGATTATACCGGAACTGTCAATGACAACTCTTTATGAAGTTGTGACTATCAAGTTAGGGTACAAGAAATTGTGTGCGCGCTGGGTTCCGAAAATGTTAACAGAAGAACACAAAAAGAAAAGGATGAACTTTGCACTCGACTTCCTCACACGCTATGCAGAAGAAGGTGATGAGTTCCTTGATCACATTGTGACAGGAGACGAGACGTGGGTTTACCACCATACACCGGAAACCAAGCAACAGTCACTGCAATGGCGCCATTCAAATTCTCCAAAAGCGATAAAATTCAAAACATCGATTTCCGCGAAAAAAATCATGGCTTCTGTTTTTTGGGATAGGCAAGGCATTCTTCTTGTCGAATTTTTGCCTCCAGGAACCTCAATTAATGCTGCTGCATATTGCCAGACTTTGACACGTCTTGGAAGGGCAATTCAAAACAAACGCAGGGGAATGCTGACAAATGGAGTTCGCTTGCTTCATGACAACGCTAGACCTCACACAGCGCTCCTAACCAAATCCCTGCTCAAAAAATTCAAATGGAAAGTACTGGAACATCCACCATACAGCCCGGACCTTGCTCCCAGCGACTTCCATTTATTTCTTTACCTGAAGTCACATCTTAGTGGAAAATCTTTCACCAACGATGATGATATTAAAGATGAAGTAGGTATGTGGTTCCGAAAACAGGCGGCAAACTTCTACGACTCTGGAGTACAAAAGCTTGTACCTCGGCTTAACAAATGTTTGGATAACGGTGGAAATTATGTAGAAAAATAGTAAATAGTTCAGTTAATAAGAAACAACTGACGTTTTGTAAATAAATTTCTTTTTTAAGGAATGCGAATCATTGTATCTTTATTTTTCGAAACACCCTCGTATTTCCTTTTGAGCGAGTATTCCTGCGGAGCTGAGGTTAACAGAGATCCATAATATCTGATACGTCGGTCTGGCTTTGTTCCAAAGTTTCTCCTCTAGTGACATCACACAAGAACTCACTTCGTTTTAGAAATTGGGCATTTTGTAAAATTAATCAAAAATAAACTGTTGGGAAAATTAAAGTATTTTCGTGCCCTATCTTTTTTTTTAACCTATTATATCAATATCAGTGGTTAAAAATTGTACTTTTGACTGAAGGCAACACCCTATTACAGCACCACGCGTTGATAGGAACTGAGCGACGGTAAAATACAGTACAAACTCCTTCAAACGAACTAATTAGGATCAAAACCAATCCGAATAATTGAAAATACGGATAATCTGAGTAATATGGGTATTAGGATCCTTAAATAAAGAGACTGACCGTTCATTACGACAAAAATCAATATTTTGTAACAAAATTAGTTTTTTTATAAGTTTGTTTATAAGACTTCAATGTGTATCAAAGCAATTTTTCACATCATTTCTTAACAAATTGTTGATCCACTGTCCTCTGGTTCAAATACGTGTAGCGTTTGGAACAAAGCACTGTTATAATTAGGTACAGAAGAAAGTCGTTTTTGCTATCACATTTAAAAATTATCTTGGAACGAATATCTTTTAATTTTTTTTATAAGGACTACACATTTGATCTGAAATAATCCAGAGATCCGGATAAACGAGGGCTGGAGAAACGAGGTTCTTCTGTGATTCCATCGGAGCACAAACTGAAAAAAAGAAAAGAAAAATTGCACCTTTTAACGTAAGTTGGCTAGTAACATTATCACGAGAATAAAAGGATTAAACATCATGAAAATGCACATACGTCATAAAAAATATAAATGTACACGTTTCTTTCTCTTTTTTCAGACATTATTTTTATCAATTTATTTATTATTATAGTTTTTAATGCTTCAAATCGATTTGTTCCTTCTTCCAACGACCTTTTCCCTTCCAACACCCATTGAATTGTCAATTTAATTCAAGGTTAAAATATTGTTGGTAGATTTTTCCTTATTTGTCCTCATCATTCAAATTTATAATTTTCATACAAGTTTCCTTTTGTATGCAATTTTAGCACTGGTGCTATGGAGTCAGTTTGTGTTTAAGGTAGGTTGCACATTCATAGGTAGGGGCTCTCAACCTTTTTCAGTTCATGTATTCCTCTTGTATCTCATAAGCTTTTCGTACACCCAACATAAACACTTCGGTGTTTTTAAAAAATGTGTGACACATAGTTGAAGTTTAATCACAAATAGGAAATGCACTGTAGAAAAAATAGGACATTTTGTAACAAAATTTTTATTTATCAGACAAAAGAATTAAAATATGTATTAATAATTACAAAAATATCTATATACTAGCAAAAATACCCGGCGTTGCCTGGGTCAGTAATAATATTGAGAAACAATTTATATACTCACCTTTGTTTTTTTGTTTTTTTCCTGAACTGAAAGAACTCAGAACACACCGCTTGGCGATTTTTAAAATGTCGTCAAATTTTTGCGTAACTGTTTTGGGATACCTAGGATAATTTTGCTCCCCTACTTACTTTATGAAAATACATTAAGTATTATTATGTCACTAATTTTTGTCACAGAGAAATAGTTGTCAAATTCTGAGATACTATTGCTGACCACAAAATGACGTTAAAAGTTTTTGTCCTAAAAAATTTCGAAATTAATAGGGAACATTTAGCAGTTATTTATGCAAAAATGCAAATTAGTGATAATTTTAGTCTTGTTTAAGGGTTTTATTAATTTAGTATGTGGATTACTTTACTTTTTGACATAATTTTAAAAAGGTTTTTAATGGCTACATTCGGAATCGGAAAACAAAAGAAAAAAAACTGAACTTTTCAAATGTGGGAGTATTATATCGATGATTGATATTTTGCTGCAGTCGATAAATATCAGACAATAATCGGTTTATTTTGGTTACGTCGTGTAAAAAGTAAAGTATTATTACGTAGTCTTCGGCACAAAAATAGGCGTCAGTTGAAAAAATCGCCGAGAATCTCAGTTATTAAAATCTTGCAGCAAATTTGGCAAAATTCCTGTTCAATCGGATACTAAGGAACTGCCCTATTATAAGTACCAGAGAAAGTGACCAATCAAAGCAAACAAATTTAAGAAATACCGTTAAGTTGTATTTAAAGCTCCATCAAATTCGAAAATAATGAACCTAATCAATTTATTAGTTGCCAATCTCTTCTAGCGGTTACGTTACCGATACTCTAAAACACATATTTACAAAATTCGAGAAAATAATTGACGCCGTGAACAATCTACTAATGTTTTAAAATACAAATCATAGAGTAAAAGCTCGTTCAAGAGCTGGCGCGTTCGTTTCCGATGTCTATGTAAAAACCTTTATATTAACCTAGACCATGAAGCTGAAAAAAAAATTACTTTTTGATTTGACTTGAGAAAAGCCTTGAACATTTAATGCAAAAAGCGGAAATGATATACGCAATTCTAGCTATCGACAGGGAGTTGAGATGATGCACTAAATACTGAATTACTTTGCTGGAAGCCTTCGCGGATTTATGCGAAAAATGTACCTTAAATTGGAATGAAAAAAGCGCTACCAATCAAACTTTTTCGAATATCGTTAGAAATTATAGCCTATGTGTTATTCTGATGTATAAGCTACATTATAGTAAAAGTTTCATTAAAATCCATTCAGTAGTTTTTGCGTGAAAGAGGAACAAACATCCAAACATCCAAACTTTCGCATTTATAATAGTATTAAGATATAAAAATATTTTTGAAAAAAAAATTGAACCGACTTCGGAACTTCACTCAGAAAATGCTCTAAAAAGTAAAAAATAATTTTATTCTTTGAACTCCATCGATACTACATTTAAACATAAGTTTTGAAGTCGGCGCAAAAAAAGCCAAATAGAATCATTCGAAACTATAAATATAAATTTAAATGAATCCAGGTTCTTTATTCGCATTCGCATTCATTGAAAAATACATATACAAATATTCAGCTCTCAATTTTCAATGATTTCTCTGAAAATGTTGGCAAAATATAGTAAACATCATTTTACCTATAGTTTTTGCGCCGACTTCAAAACTTATGTTTAAATGTAGTATCGATGGAGTTCAAAGAATAAAATTATTTTTTACTTTTTAGAGCATTTTCTGAGTGAAGTTCCGAAGTCGGTTCAATTTTTTTTTTCAAAAATATTTTTATTTTAATCTTTTTAGTGTAAATGTACATATGAAATAAGGTAATGTTTCCATTGCAAAACTTCACCTAATTTTCTTAAGTAAATGCTTCATAAAATAAACTATGTAAGAAAAAAAAGAAAGTATCAACGCGTCTAAAATTTTAAACGATTGACACTAAAAAATAATCCTTGTTATTCTCTGGTATTTATTTGTGTACTAGTTTAATTAAAGGCTAAATATTAACGGCTTTTCAACTAATTTATGTTTCAAAACAACACTAGATTCTCGCAGTTCATAAAATTTCACGACGTATTACATAAGGCCCCTATATATACGAGCCGGCGCATCAAGATTAAGTTTCACCACTTTGGATCCAGCGCGTGCTTGTGTGTTTTAGAGGTTGTCTTTTCTGGCCAGTAATCGCCTTTTGGTAATTTTTCACTGTGAGCAATTATTAGCGGCACGTGGATTTGGCAAAGCTTAGCAATGTGCCAAAACTTTTTTCTGGTAACCCTACTCCGCAACAATGAAAATATGAAAGTAAAAGTTAAGGAATTGGATCCAAAGTGGTGAAACTTAATCTTGATGCGTCGGCCTGTCTATATAGCGGCTCTAGTATTACATAGGTGGCCCGCTAATGAGTTTTATGTTTGATTCAGTTAAGCCTTCATTCACAATTTTCATGATCATTATAATAACTGTTTCATATTAATCACGTTCTGTAACAATGGATTTCATATTTAATCATTTAGGACAAATCGCTTTAAATTTGAGCAAAAATTTGGAGATTTTCCTCATTTTCTTCAGAATTCCTTTATCAAACCTTATGTAAATTAAGACTAACAAAACCTGAAATATTACGAATCAATCAGTACCTGGTACGACTTTCAGTTCGTTGGAGTTCAGGAGAAAAAAGCAGGACATAGAAAGATACTCGGTTTAAAATTTTCAAAAAGACCATAGAAAGGAGTTTCATTATGCAATCCAGAGAAGTCTGGCGTTCAAAATGGTCATTATTACGATTACTGTGATCCCAATTTCTTTTTCGAAAGATTTCTGCAGGTTCCCGTTATCGAACCCGGACCACGAGAGGATGGGGCCAATCGGAAAGAAAGACCTTTTTAACAAAAAAAAAGAATTTTTGAAATCGGTCCAGGCGTCTTCGAGTTATCTTGGAACATACCGAAAAAAAAAAATTTCTCCGACGAATTGTATAACCTCCTCCTTTGTTGAAGTCGGTTAATAAAAATGAGTGTATGTATACTTGTTCTCTATACAAATCCACAGTTTGCGTCAGATTTTCATCAAACTTGACACAGAGGTTCCTTGATGCCCTAGAATTCTCATAGGCGGGGTCTTGAAATTTTAAAAAATCTAAAAAGCTCAAATTCAAGTTTTTTGTCAAAAAATGACCCTTTTATATAGGAATCTAGCCTATTATTAGGCCTATTTTTTTAATCGACAAGAGCCTTTAGGTTATAAATTGATAAAATTTATGGTATTTAAATATTAGCATTTTTCCAACAAAGATTAAAATTAAAACAATGAATTTTCATTTCAAGGCTCACCTATTTCATTTTAGCATGAAATAAGTCAAAAACAATTAAACTGCTTTTTTTTTCTTTTCGACTGATAGAGATAAACCTTTAAAGCGAGAAAGTAATTTATTTCTGATTTATCAACCTTTCTACCTCGAGGCTCGGAAACAACGAATTCGAAAAACATAAATTTTTGAATTGTAAGTATATTTAGCTACCACTCTGCAAAAATGCCTCCGAAGAAACGGAAAGGGTAAAATCCTACTTTAGGGTCCGGGTTTGGCGATTTTTTTTCAGACTGTAGCGTAAGGTTGCAATCATTTAGCTTAAAATCGCCAAACAATCCAATCATCCAATGATAATTCTATGGTTGCCAAATTTAATAATTTATCGCCGGACCTTAAACTAGGATTCATCCACGGAAAGCAATAGGACAAGTTCATCCTAAGGCAAAAAAAAAAAAAAACGTCTGATAAACGTGAAAATGAGAGTCCTGAGGAGATAAATCGAAGACTAGAGACAGTGCACATTAGAGATATGACGGCTAGAGCATTAGAAAGCAATGAGCAGCGTGAGTATCGTCTAAGAGATCTGAGAGATAGAGCAACTAGATCAAGACAATCGGAGACAGTGAGTCAGCGTCAGTTTCGTCTAAAAGAACAACAAGAGAAACCTACTACATCAAGACTATCAGAGACAGTGAGTCAGCGTCAGTTTTGTCTAAAAGAACAACAAGAGAGAACTACTACATCAAGACTATCGGAGACAGAGAGTCAGCGTGAGTATCGTCTGGAAAAGGAGAAGGTGTAACGGTTTTTATCCCACGTATACCACTAATACCACGGATCTTCCTTTTAACTTTAAGAGATTACAGTTTCCAGTGAGGTTTGCGTTCTCCATCACGATCACAAGTCACAAGGACAGTCAATTAAGTACTCCGGAGTGGATTTGAGGTCTCCCTGTTTCTTCCACGGACAACTCTATGTTGCCTGCTCGAGAGTAGGTTCACCCAAAAATTTATTTATTCTTGCGCCTGAAGTACGCCGGGTACAAGGCTAG
>JAXGGA010019854.1:0-19284 GCA_038373865.1 Uloborus plumipes
GATATTTATTAACCAAAAAAATTATGATTACACCAACTTTTGTGAATTTATTTATATCTTTTTTTTTTCTTAAAGAAAGGAGGTTTAACATTACAAAGAAAAAATGAGTTATTTGTTACAGAACCTTAGCTATTAGTTCCTTTCCCTTCTTCCGTTTTGGTACATCGCTTCTTTGTTTTTCACAAAAAGTATTACATTACACCGAAAGATTAAGATAGGAAGGATGAGAATGTAGTTTGAAAGTACTACACTTAAACTCCAATTTGCTGTAAAATTCTGTTGTTTCAAGCCAAATAATCCATTGTTACAAGAAAAAACTCTTTCTTAATTACCTCACTTGGCTTTCAGAAACGCTGCCGAAAGGTTACAAGCCATTAGTACCCATTGAGAGAAGCCTTTTTCTTCCCGCGTGTGTGTTTCGGGAATTTTCTCGCTTAACGAGGCCAATTATTTGAGAGTCCTCATCGTTATGGCGAGAACAGTATTAGATTTTATTCCATAACTAAAATAAAGGATTTTTCAAGCGATGACAGGTTGATAGTTTCTCATTTGAGCTTCAAATGTACAGTTTACTAAGTCAAAATAAGTTTTAATTTTAAGAATAGAGTTATTTCAATTAAAACATTTGTGGGGATGATTCTTTCAGCATATTGCTATGATCCTGTCTCTTGTGAACTGTGTACCAGTAGGTACTTTATACCATATCTACGTGGTTATCTTCAGTATTTAAAGATACTGGCTGACACAGGGGGAGCATCCTCCCCCCCAAGCACAGTAGCGTAAATCCCCCCCCCCAAAAAAAAAAGTTTCCACAACCCTCTTGTGCTTTTTTATTTTTACTTTCAGCCTTCTTCTTTGATTTTTTTAATCTAATTATTTTATTTTAATCATTATTACTTTATTTAAATAGTTTGTGCTACGCCACTGAAAGTTATCATTTAATTCTTACTTAATAATTGACACTGAAGATATAAACTGCGATACTGCTTTTTTCCCTTCCAGACATTCTAAACACACACACAAAATAATAGTAAATAAATAAAAGAAGTACTGTAAATTAAATTAAATAAGTAAATAAATAAATTTATATTAAAAATAAATTAATAAATAATTTTGTATTAAAAATTAATAAATAATTTAAATAAATAAATAAGTTGACCCCCCCCCCCCTCCATCCTATGGGCACCCCTGAGCTGACATTGTAACATAGTGACCACCGCTTTCATCAATCACGCTTGTTTCAAACAGTTTTGATTCAATAAAGCGGCAAATTAAAAAAATCTGGATATTGTTCTATTTTTAACGGTTGGATTCATTAAATTGGATGATTAAATTAACTAATGATTCAATAAATGGTCCTCCACCGTATTTCCACCTTTTTTAGCAATGACAAATTGCGACATGTTTTCTTTTTGAACCACAAATGTCATGCAGTCCCTCTTTCAAATTGGCAGTTTTACCAAAGATACGGCGTATTACTTCCACCAATCTTTGCTCTCTGCGACCTATGCTCATTGCGAAAAACATAAGGTGAATTCGAGATGTAAAATTATCTTTTTCACCAGAATTCAACTAAATTTTACATTGCTGATGACAAGTAATTGATGTTAGTCGAAGTTTTTCTTTTATATTTCGCAATCACACATTTGCATTTTATTAGTGTATGCCTTTTTAAATAGTATTTATTAGTTCCTGCTGTTTAGTAAACACTTTCTTCCTTAAGAAAACGTTATTTGGTGGTGCCTAGGAGATGTATGTGCCAGCCACCTAGGAGATGTTTAAAACCACTTGCATAGCAAATTGAAATGAGTTTTTCAATGTAACTGCAAGAATGTTGCATGCTTAAAAGTATGTTCATGTATCTGAAAGTATGTTGCATCGCTTGTTCAATAAAGAAACAGTCCATTTGCTAGTATTGCTTTGTGTGCGTTTATTAGTAGTGAGCCAGCAGATTTCAAGAAAAAGAAGCAGATGATAAATGAATCTAATTAAGGGATGTCTTGCACCAAGCACCTCTCTGAAAAAACAGTAATTCGCACAGACAGTGTTTCACTTTAAATATTTTAATGAATTAATCCCTTTTACTGACACGTCACCAAGACAGTTAAAATCCCAATGGAAATTTAAAATATCCCGTAATTATTCCCATAATACTAAAGAAGGAAGCCGCATAATCAGAAGGGTGCAACTTTTTACTTTTTGTCCACGGAATTAATTAAAAAAGGTCTAAGTATTCCTCTTTATGAGATTAATGATGTTGGTATGGAATGTTGTAGGAAAGACTTTTTGCTAATAATTATACGTATGCTATATTGGTATATTCCAAAAATATCGTAAAATTTCTTCATTGGGGTTGAAAAAAATATTGTAAAATCTTTGATTTAACTGTATGACCGATTCCCTGTTTTTCACAATTAATGAAACAAACTTTATTTTGATTTTTATGCTAATGTTCTAAATTCAAAAAAAAAAGCAAATTAAACACAAAAGCAAATTTAAGAGCACAAATATGACGGAGCACTGAAAATCGTGTTTCGGCGTTACAGAGAGTGCCATTTTTAATTCGAAAATGTGTGTTTATGTGTGTAAAGATATCCGACAAAGCCGTTACATCCATATGCTAACAGTTTGTGCATTGAAAACGGCTTTCCCTGAAATGCCGAAACACGTGTCTACGGTGCTCCTACGTGCTTATGCTTTTAAAGTTGTTTTATTTGGTTTTATTTTTGGACCACAAAAGTATTTATAGTTCTTATTTCTTAAAGTTCTATCTAAATAAAAATTAGTTTGAGATAAATATCTGATCAGGTTATTATAAAACAATTGGAACAATTTTATAAGACGATAAAAAAAAAAAAAAAATGGTCAATATGCATTCTGTTGTCTCAAGGCAATACTATATGAAATAAAACGCTCATTTTTTATTAATTTACTGAAAAAACAAGCGCATTTAAAAATCTATTTATAGTTTGTGGCATTTTCTTAAATTTATAATTGATACATAACTACATTTCATTCTGAAGTAAATAAATACCTGTGTGCAAAAATTGTGAATCATAAACACAGCAGTAATTTAGCACACATATGCAGGGATACAGAAGACACGTGTTTCGGCGTTAGAAGGAACGCCTACTTGCATGGTTCTTAATATATTTTTAAAATTTGTAGAAATACATAGAACTGTATATAGAAAAAACTATATAAACAAAAAAATGCAAAATGTTTCTCTGCTAAAAGTTTATTAAAGAATAACGTGACATTACAGATAAAGTTAAGTTTTATTATAATCATGTAACTCTTAAGAGTAATTACTGTACAATTTTAATTACTATGAATGGAATGTTTCAAGTCCTACTTTTATCCGTTTAAAATGGTATCGTTACCCTTACAACTTCTTCGAGGGTTTTAAATTGCAGCCATTTTAGAGTCCTAAAGACAAATTAATTGAGTACCAGATAAAATTTTACCGCTTTGAACAGATCGGTATCTCGTTAGCAAGATTTTAGATCGGTAATATATGTTCCAAGGGGCGAAAGATATAAAGCTAGTTAAGCAAGCTAAAAATAACGTTCTAACTTTAAAAAAAAATGATTTCAAGAATTTACGCCACTATTCTTGTAGGAATGTGTATTATCAGAACTTGTTGCTTTTTTAAAAAATTCATGCACTTATTGTTCGTTTGTTTTGGCATAACCGAACAAGAAGAATTTTTCATGTTTCAAAACTTTCTTTCTAAGGCACAGTTTTCATTTTTAAAATTGTTTTGAAGCTGTTTAACAGCTCTAGATTCAATGTCTATGTAGATCAAAATAT
Source organism: Uloborus plumipes (assembly GCA_038373865.1). NCBI lineage: Eukaryota > Metazoa > Arthropoda > Arachnida > Araneae > Uloboridae > Uloborus > Uloborus plumipes. Next base: position 3,814 of record JAXGGA010019854.1, read on the forward strand.
TTTTTCTCTAAGTTAGGCTCTAAATACAATTGTTCATACATTTTCAAGTTAAAAACCCTACTTACGGATACGTGTAAGTTTGCTCAAAAAATGAAAATATGGAGAGCAAAAACCATAAGTCGTTCTTCTTTTATTTTCTTTTTTTTTCCCTTCAGAAAAAAGATTTTGGATGAATTTCAAATGTCAGTCCATTTTCCAAGGGAAAATTACTCATACCTGCTTCAATAAAAAAAATACTGAAGTAGAGTAGTCGAATAACTGCCTTTTTTAATTGAAGTTAAAAATCAACGTAAAGAAAGCACAAATTAGGTAGAAATTGCAGCAAATAGCTATTTCAATGCTACTTGAAGGCTACTACCTACCTATTTCATGGCTTAAAGCTATTTCAAGGCTACTACTTCAGTGCAAAAAGCTCATCACACAACATGAAAGCTGCGAGAGAACTCTTTCAGTTCTCTCACAGCTTTCATGTTGTGTGATGAGTTTTGTAACCTTGAAATAGCTATTTGCTGCGCTTTCTACCTAATTTGTGCTTTATTTACGTTGATTTTTAACTTCAATTGTAGTTTAGCACAAAGCTTATTTGATCATTTTTCATTTTACTGCCTTTTTTCTCGAAAAACAACAGATTAAAAAAATATGAAAGTTAAGATTTACACTATCTTTCGCATCTTATAACACTTGCCTTTTCAACTACACATTAATCGTTCCATTGGTGCTCTTTCAGATGTCATGAGAAACTGTATGGTACGGTTGAATAAACGCATGTCTTTCTGCCATGATTTTTTTTTTCTTAAACTTACGAACACTCGGGTAAAATATTCAGATTTCAGGTCTCAATTCTCTTTTTCTAGTTTTAAAAACATGTTCTTCTAATCATAAAAGTATATTTCAGTATGTATTATACTGTTTCAAGTATTCTTCTTTTGTGATAAACTGATTTATTCCTCCAAAAAACATCTAAAATGATAATTTCACAAATTATTTCCTGGAAATTTTCTATAGAGGAAAATACATTGCATGGAACAAAAAAAGTTCACGAATTAAGCATATAACACAACCTTCGCCTGCCATGTGTCTATTGAAGCACTTTCCAAGTAAAAAATAGCTTCTAGTTAGTAAACACAACACTTTAGTATACTACAGCTATATCAATAATTTGCCACGATAATATATGATTGAGCATAAGATATGGGTAAAATATTCGTGTTTAGATGTAATTAAAGTGCGATCGTTTCACAAACATCGACTGAAGCAAGTAATTTCTACAACCACAACCAAAGATGGAAAGCATAGGTGCAATAATCAATCATTCTTGCTTGTATGTTGCTGGAACTTTCGCTTTGTAATATGATGAATTGCTGACTAGATAATGTCGACGCATCCCTTAGTTAACATAAATGATTATTTGATCGATTTCCTTCAATGTTTGTAGAATAGTGTAAAGTAATGCAACTAACAATAACTGAGTTCGTTTTCTAAGCACGAAATTTTAAAAAATTCATTGCATGATTTAATGAATCACTGCATAAAAATTCAATGTATGAACTAACACAGCCCTAGGGTTTAATTATTTTGCATTTTTGCCTGCAATGTAAAAAATAGTGTTGTTTTTACAGTATAATACTGGCAGCATAGGTTCCAGTTTAAAACTGCAAAAGGGACAGTAATGAAGTGTAAAATTAGTAACAGTAGTTCATTACTGTAAAGCAGCAATTTTACAGTTTATTACTGTAAAATAAGACATTTTTGCAGTTTGTTACTAGAAAATTAGCTGTATTATACTGTAAAACCAACATCTATTTTTAGTAATGTGGCTTTTTGCGTTAAAACTATATTTTGTTTTAATTCTTATTTATTTTATCAAAATTCAAAACTATATACGAATTTGGTATTAGCTTTTGCTTTTTACGCTTATTATGTTTTTCCGTAAAATTTCAGGAAAGCACAATCAATCCAAGAAAGGTCCGACTCAATCTCAAACTGAGATTAGCAAAATAAAGCCTAAATATGATGTTTTGTTTATCTTAACGATTAGTGTCTAAAAATTTTCGTGCGACCTCCGCCGCATCTGCGGACGCGCCAAGTCTCTTCTGACTTTCTAGAAATAGGGGGGAACTGCAACGAGGAAGTAGCAAGCGAACAAAAGCTGAAGGCATCGGAAAGTACGCATCCTAAACATATCTCCCATTTTTCAAATCGAAGCGTTCGTGGCTGCCAGGCGCACAATACGAAAACAGACAGTAAGTAGTTTCGTTAAGAAACCTATGACTATTTTAAAAGCAAAACTTAAAAGCAAAAGCAAATATAACATGTAAAGCACAAATGAGCAAACATGCTCTTGTCAATGAAAACATTTGAGCTTATGGATGAATAGACATCCGAAAAGTCTATTATAGTTACTTTAATGCATTACTTTCAGATCCTGTTTTTATTTCAGGAGAAATTAAAGTTTTGATTTCTCGAAGATGAAAATATGGTGGTGGTAATTTTGTATATTCACATGTCTTGATCATTACCTATAAATTAACAAAAGCTGTCACACGAAAAATGTTTCAAATTAAGAGTGCATGTGCTAAATAGAAAGGAATTATTATATTAAAGTGAAAAACTCCTCATTACTACAAGTATATAACAACGTAAAATCATTGAAATTGATTTTTATACATACAATCAAAAACTGTCATAGCACTTCACACACATTCCAGTACAATGTGATTTTAACTGTATATCGTCCTCCTCTTTTATGGAACGTCAAGAAACTAAAGAAAAAATCACATTCATTTTTAACCGTTTAAGTTGAAAAGCTCTTCACACGCAATTTGCCAAATAAATAAATGATGCTTTAAGAAGCAAAGGAATTTTGGTAACAATGGGGTATATATAATAAATACTTGGGTAGGTGGAAGAACTGGTGTATGTAGCTTTGATAGGTGATACTATAGATCACAGTTTGGAAAATTATTTCAATAAAAGCATAATCAAGGTCTATACTTTAGCTGCTTAAAAACATCAATTTTATCCACTCGCTTTTCACTTCCTCAAATCGTACGCTCTGTACATCGTGTTTCACTGAAAGTGAAGTGCCAGTGCAACAAAAACAACAAAACACCAAGTTCTGTCTGCATTTACCCGTTAATGCCTGACATTGTTTTGTTTTTTTTCAAAGATATTTTGTATACTGGTTAAAAACAGTTTTTAATGGAAAGGAAAAATAATAAAAAAATATTATGTAAAAAAGAATGTTTTTATTAAAAGAAAGAAAAATTGTCCCTCAAAAGTTACGATAGACGCCAGAGGGTACATACTTTTTTTACCAAATTTCTTTTCTGCCTACGATATAATATTTAAAAAGATATTTTATAAGAAGAAATAAAATCAGCAATTAACATAAACTGGGAAGCTGGGAATAACTTTGAAAACTTAGCTATTTTTCTTGAGATTGTGAACGACCCAAATTTTTGGTAAAGATCATATTGAAACTACTACGGAACACACTTTACAATGGTTACGTGCTGCAATCTGTTAATAACGTATTGAAAAGGTCTAATTGAACACTATTGTTTGGTTGAAATATTCATTTTGGGGAAATTCAGACCCTTTTTTGGACAGTCCCTGAAAAGGTACGCTAGGCACTACTAAAACTACATAATGCCTTTTGCCTGCTTTAAAAACAAAACATATATATTAATAATAAATGTCTAAAACTTTGTTTTTAACTCATTACATCATAAAGAGGAAAAAAACAACTCAGTTCATTTAAGCTGTATTCAGCGGCTTTAAAGGTCCGCGTGTCAAATTCTGTCCGATGGCAAAAGAGCAAAGCATTAATTCAAAGCTTGCATTCAATTTCAATCCTCTATTAATGATGTTCAAAAGCATGACTTTTAAAAATGTAAGGGAATTAACTGCATTTACAGCATTGCGAGACTTTCATTTTTCATTTCTGAAGTTATTTAAGTAACCGAAGACATTTCTTTGAAATGTTATTAGAGAGATTTCAACTCCTTATTACAAAGTCAAATTTCAAAAATACGAATGATTTTTCCGCAATCAGATGTCAGCTCATTAGGCATTATGAGGTGATTTTTCTTTTTAGAATCTGAAGATTTTAGGAAATGGAAATAATCGGATTATTTCTTCGCGTGTATTAAAGGTATTAAAATGTACGTAGTTTAAAATAAGTACTGTCTTAAAACTTGAAAATGTCTTAAAACTTTTTTTCTAAAACATTAAAATTTTGTATTTTTTTCTGACATTACCTACTGTATGCGTTATTTCCTTTTTCTTAATGTTTATTGGATGCAGAGTTTGCTATATATATATATACAGTACTGTGGCAATTAATTGAGAATTGAATCTTATTCAATTTCCTATACATAAATTTAAAACTAGTAACTGGTATGACCTCCCCGGAATATAATAACATCACTGACACGTTTTGGCATAGAATTGCTATACTGGGACATATAGTTTTGATTTCTGGATCTTTGCACCACATGTACAAAGGGAACAAAAAAAATAAAATAAATAAATAAATAAACCATGAAAAATTAGCTTTTTCACTGTTGTACTGTTAAATTTGTGAAACTGTTTTTTGACGATAGCTCACAAATTTTCAATCGGATTTAAGTCCAGTGAGTTTCCAGTCCAATGCAGTATAGCAAGTTAGTTTTTACAGCAGAAATTTCGAATTTTCTTTGAAGGGTGACATGGCGCGCCGTCTCGTTGGAACACGCCATTTCCTTTCGACTACAGTTTAGCCATGGTTGGAAGTACGTTTTGGGTCAAAATGTTTTCATAGCGGGCAATATTCATCATTCCTTCTGCGGGAACAAGAAATTCAGTCCCCGAAACGCTGAAACAACCCCAAAACATATTTTTTGGCGAATACTTGGGTGTTAGATTGACTTGATGCTGACGGAGCGGTTTTCCTTTGCTTCTCATTAACTTAGATCTATATCGCTGAACCCCGAAATGTGTTTCGTCAGAAAATAAAACATTGCTCCAGTACTTCTCAGTCCATGTTTTGTACTTTCGTGCCCATTTCATCCTTTTTTTTCTTCATACGAGACGTGAGAAGTTTCTTTTTATAAGGTCCACGTGCTTTCCACCCGCGTTTTAACAGCCTGCATCTCACTGCTGAAGGTGCAATATTTACGCCAGATGCCGCCATGGCCTTGAACAGGTAAAAACTAGTTAACTGAGGGTTGACAATACTCATTCGGTGTAAAGTTTTGTCATCACGAGAGAAGTTAACCTTTTGCTACTGCATTCTTCGATACGGTCGTTTCCAGAATTTCCTGTAGTCTGAAACTGCTGCCATATCTTTCCACACTTGCTGTACTCACTCCACATAGTTTACCTATTTCTACTAACGTCTTAGAAGTGTGTTCTTGAAGTGCAATTACTTTAACACATGTTTCTGGACTGATATACAACCGCTAATTTCTCCTGCAACTAGCGAGCAACTAACACTGACGAAATCTAACTACTTGGCAAAAAAATTTACATGCCTGTGACTTACCACATGCGTACAAAGATCTACTAGTTTGATATTAACTGCCTGTTAAACTCTAAGTTGATTCTGAGTGCTTATTTTTTACGCTTTAGTACGCTTTAGTGTGATAAAATGAAAAAAAAAGAGCATTTCTCAATTAATTGCCACACTACTGTGTGTGTATATATATATATATATATATATATATATATATATATATATATATATATAATTCTTAATTCAGAAAATACATAGAAAACTTGATCCAAAATAATAAAATTAAAATAAAAAAAAAAAAAAAAGAATGTCTCATTAAATTTCCCTTTTATATAATCATTACTGATATAATCCCTAATATCAGTTTTGGCCAATGTTACAGGTCAAAACCTGCTTGAATAAAAGCAATTTTATCAAGTGCTTATCAGTTGTATGCCGGTATGGGTGATTATCAAATTCAAAGTTAAAATAGGTAACTTAATAAATGACAAAATTATTAAAAGCAGTCTGAAAAAATAATTCCATTTAGCAACACCTGTAATTATTAAAGATAACTGTTAATTTTTGAATTTTTGTAACTACCAAATTATTACATGTTTGATAAGATAGGTCGCAATAGAATTGTGTGATAGCATTTAAAGAAAAGTATATGTCACATTTTTAATGTTCATTTAAGTTAAAATTAAATCAGTTTAAAAAAAATAATCTTTGTTTTTTGTAAATCCAGTAGAATATCGAAAATCCATCTAAAAAATTGGAGGTTCCTGGTTAATTCGAGGTGCTTCATTGGTACTTCAAAGTATACACTTAATAGCTAAAAAGAGAATTTTCTTTAAAATCTTTCGTTATTTGTAAAATTTCCCATTGTACTTACAATAAATTAATAAAAAAAGGTATTAAGAGCTCGGTGTCAATAACTCTCCAAGTGTCATGAAGCAGTCTTTGACTGCAAAAGATCAATTAAGATTTGCTTTGGATACAATGATTTGATGTGGAAAACGGCATGAAATTAGCATTATTTTACGTCCTCATTTTCCTCAAAAGTTGTAAGTTTGTACCGTTAAAATGTTTTTCCAAATAATCCAAGTGCTCATTAATCCGAGGTAGCCCCAACTTTCGCAACTTTACTGTACCTGTTCTATTACTGAATACACTGCAAAAAATGCTAATTTTACAGTAATAAACTGTAAAATTGTTACTTTTGCAGTTTATTACCGTGCAATTTAAATAACCTCTGCTCGAACCTCTACTGTCAGTATCATACTGTTGTTTTTACAGCATAATTCAGCCAAATTTCACGGCAATAAACTAAAATTACTAACTGTACAATAAGAAACTGTAAAATTGCTAGTTTTCCACTTTATTACTGTGCATTTAACAGTTTTAAATTTGAACCTCGGCTGCCGGTATTATTAATTGATTAATTATATTTTAATTGATTAAGTATATTTTAATTGATTTTACAGTAATAAACTGCAAAATTACCAATTTTACAGCAATGAACTGTAAAATTGCTAATTTTACAGTTTTTTGCCGTGCATTTTACAGTTTTAAACTGGCATCTCTGCTTCCAGTATTATAATAGTGTTTTTGCAGCATAATACAGATTAATTTTACGGCAATAAACTGTAAAATTGTTAAATTTATACAAAGAAAATGTAAAATTGCTAGCTTTATAGTTTATTACTGCACATTTTACAGTTTTGAACTGAAACCTCTGCGGCCAGTATTATACTGTAAAAACAACAGTTCATTTTTTTGCAGTGTTATACATTTATGCAACCAGAGCACATATCCAAAAAAAAAAAGAAAAAAAGCGTTCGCATTTTTTTTAATGTTCCTCATTCTGTCTCTCCTACCAGGCAGAAAGAGAGAAACGTTAAGTACTTCCAGTCGCAAAATACACATTCTCATTCCGCATAAGACTTCTGCTTCGAAAGCAGCGGAACCGAGAATGTGTGAGTCATCACGAAATTTTCCAACATATTTCTATCCATTTCAAACATAAATAAAAGCTTTTGCTATAACTCTAGATAAATATCCTTTTGGTGATCAGTAAAAAAATGCAAGTTTTTCAAAAAATACCTGTAAGAGGGGAAAATATACAAAATAGAACCTTGCAGACGTGTTCCCCCATTGCCTCTTCATGTTGGTATCCGGAAAAAAGCTGTGTGGGGATTTTTTTTACGCTCTTTATCATTCTTTGATGAAATACTTTATCTCGGCAAAATAGTACAAGATTTATGTCAGAAATTCACTGAAGAATAGTACTTACATTTCTTGTAATTAAATAATGCAAATAACAAATTAATGTATACATAAAAAATAAACTGCTTAAAAATATATTAAAAGAACATATTTGTGTTAAAAATAGTGGGAATTTAAAAATAAAGGCACCTATTTTGTTCTTTTCTGAAATAAACTTCCGTTTTTTTTAAAAAATACTAAATTTTAAGCACTTATAAAAAATTATAACAACTTTACTTTATTAGAAAGGGAAATACAATAACTAAAATCAGTACTCGCAATTAAATTATCCCTGTTTTTCTCAACAAGCGAAATTTCTCGTGATTTTTGAGGAAAAATTATCGATTATTTCACATATCTTTCAGTAATTATTTTTTAATTAAATTTAAGGATTTTTTGCAATTATTTCAAAACATATATTTATCTAGAGTTCTCCAGGCCTCTAATGGCTTTTAAATAGCTCGGAATTCCTGATTTTTACTCCACTGTGAGTGATTAAAGTTTCCTCCCAATTTTCAAACATGTTGCAAACCGGTGAGAACATTTAATTAGCCAATACTTTAAACATGATAATGAAATTGATTTCTCGCAATAATGAGTTTTGTTCCCGAGTTTTAGCACTTTTATCTCCGCCCAATTTTCTTGATAGTAGAATAACTATTTTGAAACATGTTTTTCTGGCGAAATAGCGTTGAAACTTCCCTAATTCTATAAAGAATCCGTGCTTGGTGATAATGTTACATACTTGGTGTCATGAACATTTTTTTCGATAATTTAAAATGGACTACTTGATATCGCAAACCCTCATATATAAGCTTAATATGAGTAGCAAAATATTTTTATTTAGACTTTCGGTTAAAAACAAAAATTTGTGCAAACAACAGCATACAAAGAATAGGAGCCGTATTTTTTAAATCTACACTGCAAAAAATGAACTTTTGTTTTTACAGTATAATACTGGCAACCGAGGTTCCAACTTAAAACGGTAAATTGCACAGTAACAAACTAAAACTAGCAATTTACAGTTTATTACTGTAAAATTAGAAATTAAAAACAGTTTAGTACTATAAAATTAGCTTTATTACACTGTAAAAACAACATTCATTTTTTACAGTGTACGAGGCCCATTTAAAATATTTATACACATTGTAATATCCATCATTATCTGCACAATTTTCTAAATTAGCTATTTTCAACTATAACGTGTAATATTTAGTAAAAGAAGTAAAAAATGATAATTCCCTTTTTTCCTGGCTCCTAATTTTGAGCAATATTATCTAATCATGATCAATTGCTTAAGCACTAAAATTTTGCTCATTTAAGTTACTTATGCGTTTCTTTCCACTTCTGATTTATAAGCTAGAATGTATTATCCATTCATAGTGCCGAGAGATGTATTGCAAAGAAGTAGTAGTAATATATATTTCGGATTGTACAATGTAAAAAATGAATGTTGTTTTTACAGTATACTACAGTTAATTTTATAGTAATAAACTAAAAATTGCTGATTTTACAGTAATAACACAGGCCAACAAAAAAAACCTTTTTGAAAACTTTTTTAATTTTAATAGCTGATCTTGATAGATTTTTATGTGCTGAATCCAAATCTGCTTGTAGTTTTTATGTATCACCCTTAGTTTCCAAGCAAAATGTATTTTATTATATAGTCTAATACCCATTTACAGTATATAGGGAAATCAATGAAACACTGTAGAATCGTAAAAATGGTTTGTATTTACAGTAAAATACTTGGAATAGTAATTTTATGTGATGATACAAGGTTCACTTGTCAACTGGAATTGCTTTATATTTTCTTTCCCTTTTTTCCTTGAAGCTTCTTGTGTAGCTTTTCCTGCGATGAATAGCTTGCTGAACTTCCCGGTGAAGTGACCAACAGTAATCCCCCATCATGTGGGGGAATTACTGTTTCATCAGCATGTGTTTCAGCAGTGCTGCCAACATCATCTTTGTTCATTAGACCTATTTTTTCATGTTATCTTAACTATGAAAAAGCTGTTAAATTCTAAAAATGTTTCTTTATTTCATGAATGTAACTATAAAATGTGAATAAATGGTGGGTGATACAACTTTTTAAGCATCATATTTGGATTCAGCAACCTAAACAACATAAGAATAAGGTATTTTCATTAAAAAAGTTTTTTCATCGTTGGCCTGTGTAATTTATAAAATTGTTAACTTTACAGTAATAAACTAAAATTGCTAATTTTACAGTTACATAAATAGTTGTGAACGACTCTTGGTGCAAAGGGCAGAGGTCACTCAAAGTTGAACAAAAAATATTTTTTTAATGCAACTTTGACCGACCAAATCTTCTTATGGCAACAGTGAACCATTGTAGTGTATATATCAGTAAATACCCACTAAAGAGTAGTATCCAAAAACATAAAGATATGTGTGGTTGATATTTTGCACATATAAATATTTGACTATGAAATTGCAGAAATAGAAAAATCACGTGACTTTGAGGGTCATTATCTTCTTGCACCATGAGAAACCAGATATAAAACTGGCTGGAGTAGAAGCCTTTCTTGTCTCAGAAACACAATCAGTTAACAAATCTATGGCTACTCTCTCAGTTTTTGCATAATTCGGCTCTAAACTTTGCAAAATGAATGTTTTTCGGCGTTAGAGAAAAAAGGCCAAATACCTGTTTTAAAATGTGTATTGCTATTATTTGTAGCACTATTTCCTAACTAGCTGAAATGGCATCTACAGATGGTTATACAATTAAAACCAAATCGAAAATGAATTCCCGAAAATACTCAGTCTACGTTAAAAACTAGAGTTTTTTATTTGTCCGGGCGTCGTTTTTTGTTACATCTCTTTATTCCGTTCGGCTTCAACATGGTAAGCAATTTATGTATTTCTTATTGTTCTAGTTGCTGTAAAACAGGAAAGCAATGTATCTTAGTCTGATATAAAGTTATATATCCTGTCAAATCAAGTTTATAATGCTAAAATAATATTTTGAAATGGATAATAGACATTATCTGAAAAAAAAAACGTTTTTGTTCAGATTTGCCCTTTTGCTCATTTTCGTGAATGTCATCAAAAATTTCCAAACCTGCATCGGGGGGCTTTAATGTACCAAGATTTTTAAGAAGTGACATTCTGCTAAAGAGGCTTCTAATTTGTGAAAAAGTTGAATTTTTGAGGACATTCACGACATCGACCAAAAGGGAAACAGCTGAACGGTAAGTTTTTTTTTTTTTTTTTTGATTATGTCTATTATCCATTTCAAAGTATTCTTTTAGCATTATAAGCTTGATATGACAGGATATATAACTGTATATCAGATTTAAGATACATTGCTTTCTTGTTTTACAGCAACTAGAACGACAAGAAATACATAAATTGCTTACCATGTTGAAGCCGAACGGAATAAAGAGATGTAACAAAAAACGACGCCAGGATAAACAAAAACTCTAGTTTTTAACGTAGACTGAGTATTTTCGGGAATTCATTTTCAATTTGGTTTCAACTGTATAACCATCTTTAGATGCCATTTCAACTAGTTAGGAAATTGTGATATAATAGTGCTACAAATAATAGCATTACATATTTCAAAACAGGTAGTTGGTCTTTTTTCTCTAACGCCGAAAAGCACTCATTTTGCAAAGTTTAGAGCTGAATTATGCAAAAACAGAATTAGTAGCCATACGTTTGTTAACTGATTGTGTTTCTGGGACAAAAAAGGCTTCTACTACAGCTAGTTTTATATCTGGTCTCTCATAGTGCAAGAAGACAATGACCCGTAAAGTCACGTGATTTTGCTATTTCTGCAGAGTCAAATATTTATATGTACAAAATATCAACCACACATATCTTTATGTTTTTGGATACTACTCTTTAGTGGGTACTTACTGATATATACACTACAATGGGTCACTGTTGCCACAAGAAGATTTGGTAGGTCAAAGTTGCATTAAAAAACTAGTTTTCGTTCAACTTTGAGTGACCTCTGACCTTTGCACCAAGAGTCGTTCACAAATATTTATGTACTTGCAATTAGTGGGGATATAGTAGAACACAAAATAATTGCCAGTTCCACGGTTCACTCTTAAAGCAAAAAGTATTGGCTTATCTAAGTTGCCATGTTTTTATTGAAAAAAAGAGCAAAGTCCAACTTTGACCTCCCAAAACGGAAGGAAAAAATTTTTTTTGTAAAAATAAAACAACACTTGTTTAATAATTTTAAATAAAGACCATATTCTGAAATTTTCAGCAAAATAAAAAATGTCAAGTTTTTTGACTGCCTGATTCTTAAAAAAAAAACGGCTCTTTATACTTGTATGAAATGCTTTAAGAATACGATGCAGTACTGATAGAAAAGTTTTTAACATTCCCGAATTTATAATTGAAGGGCTAGGGAGATGAAGGGGTTAAGCGACAAGACAGAAGTTGTGAGTAGTTCAAGTTCAAATTTTCATTTTTGCAGTTGTTGCAGCTTTTTTGTTTTCTGGTTTTGTCGTTAGTGTGCAAAAGAAATCGGTCGAATGACTTTTACTTTTTGATGTACCAAGTTTTATTTGCTTACCTGTATCCATTGCTTACCATTGCCCAGAGTGCTTATTTTTTCGAAATGTAACTTAGCCCCTTTCATATTCCAAGCCCTTCAATTATCAGTTAAAGTTTTAAAAAAGCGACAATTTCATGACATTTCCTTTGAATTTATGTTTCATAATATACAGAATGGGGCATTCAATTGCAGGAGTTATTAACTTTTGGATCAACAGCTGTTGCTCAAAGCAAAGAAGAGACTGAAAGAAAGAAGAAACTGCCGGTTTCGTAAGAAAGGATAAGAATAGTTTTCTTCATTTCATTTTTGGCTTCGTTTCAAATCTCGAAAAGAACTTTCCGCGCTATTTATTGCATAATAATTTTTCTTTCATAATTTATCTTTCATAGTTAACTTTCTTACTCCAGAAGAAAAGAAAATGCCATTATTGCCGAAAATTTTCAGTTGCCACATATATGGCTGAAAAAAAAGTAAGCTATCAATTTAGTCGTTTTAATGTTTTAATTTAAAGTAAGGAATCTATTTTCCCGTGCGTATTTTATGAAGATAAATTTTATAAAGTTACATTGACTACAAACAAAAATTTTAGTTTTGTTTTGTTTTAAAAATTTTATACGAACTAGGCAGTCACTTGTTTTCTTTATAAAGGCAGTTTTCTGATTCTTTAAGTATCAATTACATTTGTTTAAAAAAACAAATATGTATCTTAGCTCTTATTAGGTATTAACAGTGAGAAACATGTACTCAACTATCTATTTCATCTGAACAGTATATTGCACTAATGCAGTGTTGCTTATACAATGTAATGAAACATGTCAACTTATTAAATGTTATAACTGTTGAACTGATTAAGTTCACTAACTAAATACTAGCCGTAACATATAGCGTCAATTTATACATATCTAATGAAAGGACACACTTTGATTTAATATTTCGATTTAATATGACCTGGATCAAAATTGGACAATTATAATACACTTGAGAGTCATGACTTGGTCAAAAGTAATGCAATTTAATCCATAAATAGCAATTACGACTTCATGGTCGTATTGTTATTTCTATACATTAAATGCAATGTCCAGCATTAGTTTTAAATAATTACATTGTTTGTGATTGTTGTTTGCATAACAACAATCACAAACACTATGTAATGAGGGGAAAATGAAATAGGCAAAACGTCTCCAAAGAAAAAAACGGTAGATAAGTTTGATTAAATATTGTAACAGTTTAATTCGTTTTCACTTTGGAGTTTGACCTTCTACAACATAAAGCTTGCAGATTGAGTTATATAAATTTCAGATTGACATTATACAGCTGATATTACATAAATTTCGCAACCTATTTTAAAAGGTGACCGAAATTAACTGAAAATATTTTTAAGTAAACTACAATCAAGTAATAAGGAGCATTTGGGATGAAAAAATTGATTTCAAATTAAGTCATAGAATAGACCATCATATCGAAAAAACGCCAGGCATTTGGAAGCGGTCAGGAAAGCTTAATTAAAAGTTTTTTTCAGGTGATTTCTTAAAATGGACTACTTTTTTAATAAAATGATTTTTAAATGGATTTAAAAAGATTGCAACATATGTTTGAACAGTTTTGCATCATTCACGTTGTTTTTAATTTTAACAATAATTTAACTGAAAGCATTTTTCAACAATTTCATTCAGACATTAATTTAAAGTTAGAATATTTTTTGTATAAAACGCATTTTACCAATTTTCTAGAATACTAGCTGCGTAGCCCGGCGTTGCACGGGCTGTAATGTAGTGAAGGCAGTTTCAGAAAACTACTCGCCACCAAGGCGGCTCGCCTTTACAGTAGCCAGGAAAGTTTCAATTCACTACTCGCCGCCAAGGCCTTTAAAGTACCAAGGAAAAGTTTAATAAACTACTCCCCGCTAAAGCGGCTCGCTAAAAAGCTTTCCTGCATCAAAGAATCAATCGAATTATTTGCACATGCTTCCTCAAAAATAAAGACTATGTCAAGTAGCGCATACTTAGCACTCTCCCTAAATTACAAATAAAATTCCTTTCCAAAAACAATTATTTCCAAACCGCTTTCTTCCGGTAAAATTAATTGCAAAATTCTAAACGAAAAAGTTCTTTTAATATTTGGATCGAAGCCAGAAAAAGTCCCTTCTAAAAACAGCAATTGCAATTTTATTTAAAAACACATTTTCAAAATGGTACCTGAGAAAAAATGTCATTAATAATTAGAATAAAAACAATTGTTAGAACTTTGTTATAACACGTATTCAAAATGACAATGAAAAAAATAACACTCTTTCATTTTAAAAAGTTCAACTTAATTAACGTTTTAATTCAAAATCGCAACGGAAAGAAATAAATATCTTGGAATTTTAAATAGTTCAATAATTTAATTAACGTTTTAATTCAAAATGGCAACGGTAAGAAAAAATGTCTTGGAAGTTTAATCATTAATTAGGCTTAATCGCTTTAAATTTGACTACTTATTAATTAAACATTCGCTTTAAATTTGACTACTTATGGATCGCAGCCAGAAAAAGTCCCTTCTAAAAACAGCAATTGCAATTTTATTTAAAAACACATTTTCAAAATGGTACCTGAGAAAAAATATGTCATTAATAATTAGAATAAAAACAATTGTTAGAACTTTGTTATAACACGTATTTAAAATGACAATGGAAAAAAATAACACTCTTTCATTTTAAAAAGTTCAATTTAATTAACGTTTTAATTTAGGGCCGAATTCAAGTGAAACACCATTGCAGTCGCTTCGAGGCGATCGCATATTGCAACCGCTACTGTAAGTCGAATTCAAGTGAATTCGTTTCACTTGAATCCAAATTTTGGAATTTGCGATTGCATTGGTGAGTTGCGATCGTCCGTGTTTCACTTGAATTCCTGCCTTAAAATCGCAACGGAAAGAAATAAATATCTTGGAATTTTAAATAGTTCAATAATTTAATTAACGTTTTAATTCAAAATGGCAACGGTAAGAAAAAATGTCTTGGAAGTTTAATCATTTACTAGGCTTAATCGCTTTAAATTTGACTACTTATTAATTGATATCTTCGCTAATTAAAATCGTATAATTATATAGATTGAAACTAATGAAGCCTGAAAAATTACCTATCTATCGGTACCTGGTTTGACTTTCAGTTCATTGGCGTTCAGGAGAAAGAAGCGTGACATAGGAT
>JAXGGA010019855.1:0-19283 GCA_038373865.1 Uloborus plumipes
TGTACGACTGCATTTAAAGGAAATTATGGATAGGTAATCTATGAATGGTAATTACAATACATTATATGGTTGATAAAATCCTGAAAGTATAGTCATTTAAGAATCTAAGGGAAAAATGACCTTTTTTGGAACAAAACTGTACGACTTACGATGAAATAAAATTACTTAATTTCATTAAAAGTTATTCATGGTTATTTTCACACAAATAAAGTATAACTTTCAGATACATAATTTTGAAATGTAGTTAATTTCTTCAAATCTACCTTTAAAAACTATATTTCTTCATCGCTATCATTATTTTCGCTTAGTGTTAGATACTGTCTTTTTAAGATTGTGATAGTTATAGAAGAAAGTTTCGTGACGGCCACGACAGCTAATTTAAAATTCGATTATCTCAGCTCACTGAGCATCAACCAAAGTATTTTTTGCAATTATATCATCACATTTAGTGTCCAAATTGAAATATATTTTAAATTCTATAGCTGACCATCGGGGGATCCTGTCAGGGGCGGCCAAACTTCGCCGATAGTAATAAAGTGTCATGTTTGAGGACCCCTAGCTCCCTGCACAGTTCAGTAACAATCAGAAATACATTTTAGAATGACAAGATAGTTGTGAACTACAATATTTAGGGCTTCTATGTGTATAAACAGGCAGGCGGTAGGAACGGACAGCGGAAAGGAGAATATTTGTTTGCCTACAGGCGTGACATCACGCCGAAACTAGTTTTTTAGCCCTTTGGCCCGGGTCCAGAGGGCAGAAGCCTAGCACTCGCGAACATTTCCGCTTAAAAAAAGGGGTGATGGGTTGTGAGTGGTAACTTTCCGAAGTTTTCAATTTAAAACTTGCATTTTTGCTATTCTTTTGGCATATTTACATGATGTATATATTTGAAATCAGCATCGTCGTACCTTGTTTAATACGGCTCAAAATGCTTCCCCTTATTGTTATCTAACCTTTCACCCCTATTTTGGTAAGATCAGAGAAGACCTGACGCATGTGTAACTACGCGGAAGGTTTTACAGAAAAAGACAGTCCCCTTTATTACCCCAAAACAGGCAAAAAGTGTCAAGATCATAGAAAAACTTATCAGGTACACACTATACATTGGCATTTTGTTTGTGATTGAGTTTGAAGCTCAAAAATCTTAGACAAAATTGGATAACACAAAACACAAGAATGATAATCTAACTGCCTTATTAAATGAAAGGTACTCATACCTCGAATCAGCAATACATGAATGTAAAATGTTAAATTACAAAAATATAATACACAGTTGATTCGGGTCTCCTTACTTATGTAACATTGGGTGCTACGCATATCTATGCATATCTTCATTTCACGTTTTAACTTTGCGTTATTTTCAATTAACCTTAGATTACTTATAAAATCTACCCCCCCCCCTCACACACACACACTCACAAAGAAAAAAAACTTTTACAAAATTACCAACTGGTTACTTTACTGATCATCAGTGCAATGTATATCAACATCTAATCAATAATCAATAGAAAAAGTACTTACCCTATCTTTGAATACTGATTAATGATGCAGCCTTTTAAAGTCGCTTGCGTTTGCCACTCCAAGTATAACGAATATAATTACGCAAGTCATCTTTTGCAGCATATAAGAAAAAAATGCTGATAAAAGTCTGTCTAAATATACTTTCTGTATTACAATACCTGCAATTATGCAACCACGTAAAAAACTTAGAGTCAACATGCCATACGAGTAATTATTACACATAATAAAAATTCAGTATATCAATGTTTAAAAAAAATCGTAAAAAATCTTCATAACTTCCATACAATTTACGACTACGTTTGAAATCGAAAAACTTGATAAAACTGGTTTATAAGTATTAAGAAAAAAAGGAGTCAAGTTTAAAATTATTATCATATACCAAACTACTATATTTAGTTTGCATGATTCCAAACTAAGCAAATGCCAACGAATTTTTCAACGGACTTATCCGCAAATGAAGCAAAAAAATAAACATAATTACATAAAAATAAAAAAAATTCTAAATCTAGTAGCATACCCTAACATAACGTACAACATAATCCAATGTTTTTTTTTTTTTTTTTTCAGAAGCCATCAGCTTCAACACACATGAGGACTGCGTACTATGCGCTTTGCCTCCTGACAAACACAGGACAGATTTACGGCACAGAGAGGATGAAATAACATCCATGGGCAATGTGGGACTCGAACCCGCGAGCACGTGCTTACGAGGAGAATACTCTACCTCTAGACCCACGTGGCCCCCATCCAATGATTTGAAAACATGGAGTAATACTGGAACTTGTTGCCATCCTTTATTACAGAAAATTTTGAGATTCTTTATTCTTTGCTTAGAAGCTGATTAACTTCAAATACATGAGACTACGAGTCAGGAGCTTTGCCTCCCCACAAATAAAGGAAAGATTTCATAATTCAAAGTGAAGGAAGGAACACCTAAGGAAAGTGGAAACACATGGTCTCTGGCTTAGAAGACTCAACTTCTACCACACAGCCACGGAGGCCCTAAAAATTTAAGATGAGAGCTAAAAACCATGTAGCCTCCGCGGCTCTGTAATAGAAGCTGCTTCTTCTAAACCAGAGGCCATGGGTTCGATTCCCACCTTTCCTTGGGTGTTCCTTCCTTCACTTTGAATTGTAAAATCTTTCCTGTATTTTCTGGAGTCAAGGCACTTGATAAGCAGCCCTCTATGTATATGAAGCTTATTACTACTATTAAAATCTGTCCGCGTCTGTCTGTCTGTCTGTCTGTCCGTCTGAAGCTTGAACTCCTCAAAAACCGCTGAGAGTAGAGAATCAAACATAGTACCATTCGATTCGAAATTTTCTAAGGAAGACAATAAGACCAACCGCGTAATTCTACGACGTTAATTAGCTGAGATATTAATTAAAACGTTAATTAAATGTTTTGCACTTTTTAAAATTTCAAGACATTTATTTCTTTCCGTTGCCATTTTAAAATAAAACGTTAATTAAAGTATTGAACTATTTAAAATTCCAAGACATTTATTTCTTACCGTTGCCATTTTGAATTAAACGTATCTTAAATTATTGAACTATTTAAAATTCCAAGATATTTTTTTCTTACCGTTGCCATTTTGAATTAAAATGTTAATTAAATTATTGAACTATTTAAAATTCTAAGACAATTTTTCTTACTGTTGCCATTTTGAATAAAAACGTTAATTAAATTACACTGTTCGACAAAAAAAAACCCTTGAAAATGCTTCTGGCATTTTGAAGGCTGATTCTTATGTAAATTGACCCCCTGAATCCGAATATGACCCCCGTTTTCCCCCATCACGTACCAATTTTTTTTAAAACGCCCCCCCTTTTTTTTTTCATTTTTCCTTAGTTTCAGAGCTATTATATTTTTTTGGAGGGGAAAGGAGCCTTATATTCACCCCTAAATTTTTTTGGAGGTCAAGAGAGACTCAAAGTTTAAAATCATGAGCACCGAGAAAAAATCGGGGAACTTGGGGGGGCGTAGCCCTCCAAAATATTTGAAAAATCACCAAACACGATCTTTTTATTCTAGTTTCTTTAAAAACACCTTTAAAACATTTTTTTCGGTGCAGAACCAGAGTATAGGATCCGCTCCTATGGCTCCTGGGTCAGAAAAAATTTTCACGCTGTAAAATTTTTTTTTAAATAAAATAATGCTCTAAAAATCGCACTTTGCACTCGAGTTTTAAAGCAGGTCTTCAGCCAAAAAAAACAAAATTGTGGCTGATTATTATGTCAAATGACCCCTATTTCCAAATATGACCTCAGTTTCCCCCCTCCACCCCCTCTTTCCAGAGAGCGCCCCCCCCCCCCCCAATTCAGAGTCATTTTACTAATTCGGAGGGGAAAAGTAACCCGTTAAC
This sequence comes from Uloborus plumipes, assembly GCA_038373865.1. Lineage (NCBI taxonomy): Eukaryota > Metazoa > Arthropoda > Arachnida > Araneae > Uloboridae > Uloborus > Uloborus plumipes. The sequence goes on from JAXGGA010019855.1 coordinate 3,891, forward strand.
ATAATTCTAAAAGGCAACAGAGGTTCAAAGTTCAAAATCATGTTTATGTGTACCAAACATATAAACTAGGGCGGTATAGTCCCCCCCCCCCCAAAATCTTCTTTTCCTGTTTTTCTAAGAGACGTTTTAAACCTTTTTTTTTTTTGTGAAAAATCAGAGTATTCGATTTTCTCTTTGATTGTTGTGTTCGAAATTATTTTGCTTTGCAGAAAACAAATTATATTATAAAATAAAAAAAAATTTACTATAATATAACTACTATAAATACTATAATTATAATTTATAGTATTTAGAAAAAATGGGTCACTTTGCAGAAGAGTCAGCCGGAACAGTGTCTTCTTTCATGCGGACCTGCGATGCGACTGATATGCAACGAGCCACCCTTACAAGAAAAAAAATATATATATATTTTTTTTATTTTATAATATAATTTGTTTTCTGCTAAGCGAAATAATTTCGAACACATTAATCAAAGAGAAAATCGAAGACTCTGATTTTTCACAAAAAAAAAAAAAAGGTTTAAAACGTCTTTTAGAAAAACAGGAAAAGAAGATTTTTTTTTTGGGGGGGGGGGGATATACCGCCCTAGTTTATATGTTTGGTACACATATACATGATTTTGAACTTTGGACCTCTGTTGCCTTTTAGAATTATGTTAACGGGTTACGTAATGTACTTTTCCCCTCCGAATTAGTAAAATGACTCTGAATTGGGGGGGGGGCGCTCTCTTGAAAGAGGGGGTGGAGGGGGGAAACTGAGGTCATATTTGGAAATAGGGGGTCATTTAACATAATAATCAGCCACAATTTTGTTTTTTTGGCTGAAGACCTGCTTTAAAACTCGAGTGCAAGGTACAATTTTTAGAGCATTATTTTATTTAAAAAAAAAAATTTTACAGCGTGAAAATTTTTTCTGACCCAGGAGCCATAGGAGCGGATCCTATACTCTGGTTCTGCACCGAAAAAAATGTTTTAAAGAAACTAGAATAAAAAGATCGTTTTTGGTGATTTTTCAAATATTTTGGGGGGCTACGCCCCCCCAAGTTCCCCGATTTTTTCTCGGTGCTCATGATTTTAAACTTTGAGTCTCTCTTGACCTCCAAAAAAATTTAAGGGTGAATATAAGGCTCCTTTCCCCTCCAAAAAAATCTAAGGGCTCTGAAACTAAGGAAAAATGAAAAAAAAAGGGGGGCGTTTTAAAAAAAATTGGTACGTGATGGGGGAAATCGGGAGTCATATTCGGATTCAGGGGGTCATTTTACATAAGAGTCAGCCTTCAAAATGCCAGAAGCATTTTCAAGGTTTTTTTTTTTTTGTCGAACAGTGTTATTGAACTGTTTAAAACGATTCTAAGACATTTATTTCTTAACGTTGCCATTTTGAATAAAAACGTTAATTAAATTATTGAACTATTTAAAATTCCAAGATATTTATTTCCTTCCATCGCCATTTTGAATTAAAACTTTAATTAAATTATTGAATTATTTAAAATTCCAAGACTTTTATTTCTTTCCGTTGCCATTTTGAATTAAAAAGTTAATTAAATTTTTAAACTATTAAACATTCCAAGACTCTTATTTCTTGCCGTTGCCATTTTGAGTTAAGACGATAGTTAAATTTTTGAAATATTTAAAATTCCAAGACATTTATTTCTTTCCGTTGCCATTTTAAATTAAAACATTAATTAAATTATTGAACTTTTTAAAATTAAAGAGTGTTATTTCTTTCCGTTGTCATTTTGAATACGTGTTACAGCAAAGTTCTAACAATTGTTTTTATTCTAATTATGACTTGTATTTTTTCTCTGGTACCATTTTGAAAATATGTTTTTAAATAAAATTGCAATTGCTCTTTTTAGCAGGGATTTTTTTGACTGCCATTTAAATATTAAAACAACTTTTTCGTTTAGAATTTTGCAATTAATTTTACAGGAAGAAAGTGGTTTGGAAAAAATTGTTTTGGTAAGGAATTTTATTTGTTATTCAGGGAGAGTGCTAATAACGCGCTACTTCACATCGTCTTTATTTCTGAGGAAGCACGTGCAAATAATTCGAGCGACTTTTTGATGCAGGAAAGCTTTTAAGCGAGCCGCCTTAGTGGGGAGTAGTTTGTTGAAACTTTCCTCGCTACTGTAAAGGCAGGCCGCCTTGGCGGCGAGTAGGTTGTTGAAACTTTCCTTATTACTTTAAAGGCGAGCCGCCTTGACGGAGAGTAGATTGCTTAAAATGTCTTCACTACATTAAAGCCCGTGCAACGCCGGGCCACGCAGCTAGTTAAGATTAAAATCTGCCCGCGTCTGTCTGTCCGTCTGAAGCTCGAACTCCTCAAAAACCGCTGAGAGTTGAGAATCGAACGAGGTACCATTCAATTTGAAATTTTCTAAGGAAGACAATAAGACCATTTGCGTAATTCTACGACGTCAATTAGCTGAGATACTAATTTCAACGTTAATTAAATTTTTGCACTTTTTAAAATTCCAAGACATTTATTCCTTTTCGTTGCCATTTTGAATTTAAACTTTAATTAAATTTCTTGAATCATTTAAAATTCCAAGACTTTTATTTCTTTCCGTTGCCATTCTGAATTAAAACGTTAATTAAATTATTGAACTATTTAAGATTCCAAGACATTTATTTCTTACTGTTGCCATTTTGAATAAAAACGTTAAGTAAATTATTGAACTATTTAAGATTCCAAGACATTTATTTCTTACCGTTGCCTTTTTGAATAAAAACATTAATTAAATTATTGAACTTTTTAAAATTAAAGAGTTATTTTTTTTCTGTTATTTTGAAAACGTGTTGCAACAAAGTTTTTATTCTAATTAATGACTCATATTTTTTTTCCTGGTACCATTTTAAAAATGTGTTTTTGAATAAAATTGCAATTGCTATTTTTAGAAGGGACTTTTTTTGGCTGCGATCCAATTATTAAAACACTTTTTTGTTTAGAATTTTGCAATTAATTTTACAGGAAGAAAGCGGTTTGGAACTAATTGTTTCTGGTAAGGAATTTTATTTGTTATTCAGGGATGCGCTACTTGACATAGGCTTTGTTTCTGAGGAAGCATGTGCAAATAATTCGATTGACTTTTTGATGCAGGAAAGCTTTTTAGCGAGCCGCCTTAGTGGGGAGTAGTTTGTTGAAACTTTCCTTGGTACTTTAAAGGCGAGCCGCCGTGGCGGCGAGTAGTTTGTTGAAACTTTCCTCGCTACTGTAAAGGCGAGCCGCCTTGGCGGAGAGTAGATTGCTTAAACTGTCTTCACTACATTAAAGCCCGTGCAACGCCGGGCCACGCAGCTAGTTAGATAAGAAATAAAGAACTATAAACGATGAAGCGCTTGGGGGGGGGGGTGAAAGATTTACAATAGTATGACATACGCGTCAACAGCTGTGGAATAAAGTGAAGAAAAAATAAAATGGTTTGTCGGACCATTCGTGTCGGATGTCTCGCCTTTAAAATCGGGACGACATTCATTCATCTGTTTACTTTCCTCAAAGGAACAACATACGATGTTCTATGTGACGTCTCAGAATTAATAAAATCTGTAAACAAAATTTCGCAAACAATAAATAAAAACTTTTTTAATTTCGATGAATGAAAAGTTTTTTTATTATTATTATTATTGTAGTAAATAAAGTTGTGAGTGTAATACAGTTGAAAATATCATGTACCCAAAATTGTCTTTGTTTTCTTTTTTTTCTGCGAAGGTAAAGCAAATTATAAGAGTATCAATCTGTTGAATTGAAAAGCGATAATGATAAATGTGCAAGCACACCGCAGTCTCGAAATGAAAAGTAGTGGAAAATGACCGGTTCGCGAAGAAACGATATCGGTTGAGTGGAAAAAACAGAGCAGTAGACGGCACGACCCCATACTTATCGCTGTAGTATTATCGTAAGACTTTCATCGTTACCATGTCGTCAAGTGGAAAGGCGCTCTCACTATTCTGCCGTGCTAAGCACAAAAGTCGTATCTGCACTTTTCAACAAAATTGAGTTATCACCACCAGCTGGCTCTTTGTGACGTATTTTACCTCAATACAAAATTATATGGTCATTTTAGAACGGAAAATGTTTTTTTAAAAAAATCTGAATACGTTTCATCTGAATCAAATACATGGTGACGCAAAACTTCAAAGAGTTTTATATCAGTTTGAGCTCGACTACAGATACCACTTTTGCGATTAACACGGTAGTAATGCTTATATCGTTTACACATGATTACTCTCTCGTTAAATAATTTAACATTGGGAGAGTTTTGTGCCAGGTAAGGGCATTAAATTAATGTATCTTAAATCAGTAATTAATGGATTTTTTCACATTTTCTAACTTAGTGGCACATCTATTACAGGGGTGCGATTTAAAATGCTTTTCTATTGTAATTACCTGCAACGTCTACATTAAATATCCATTTCTCTCAGCTCAGCCTCTGCTTGTAGGCTCTGCAGCTCGATGTGAAATGGAGTGGAATAAAATGCCGGAAGCAAATTCGTCTCCCAAGAGAGAGAACGTGCCGTAAATGGAGTGAAGCGTTACTACAGAGTAAACAACTATTCATGGGTCGATCCAAATTCCAAGTTCGCCAGCTGTTGCCAGAAGCTTGTCTTCTTGTTGTTTCCATGTCTTGAAACCGAACCATAAAATTTATAAAAAATAAGTCATGGATGGTATGGCACTCAGAATGAACTTGAAAATAATTAATAATCTGGCTGCCTGTCACGTGATTTTAACGGACGGCACATTAGTTACAAATTCTGATTATACCATGGTTTGCAAGTCATGACGTAATTTTAAACCTAATACAACAATGTCCTCGTTTACTGTCCGTTTTTTAACTCTGCGTCTGTCAGTCACGAACGGTTCCATTAGAAAAAGGGGTGATAGGTTGAGGAAGCGCACTTCTCGATGTTTTCAGTTTTTATTCGCTAATCACTTCCTTGTTGAATGTTACATCGCATTCCCCCCTCCCCCGATTTTGAGGATATCAGAAGAGACCTGCCGCGTGCGCAAAGTAAAGAAAGGTCGCACAATAAAATATTCGACAGTAAATGTCCGTAACAAATTTTCTGAAGTATTTACACTGACAGCTCGGTCTGTTTACACAAACCCGATATCTGCTTATTTAATAAAGAATGGGCTACATCGAAAGTGCGTTGTTGTTTTTTGCTCAAAAAAAAGTTTTAAAACATAATACTGTTGCATGAATTTTCTGTAGAATGATGAATGAAGTAAAACTGTTCCTTGAACCTTGTTGTGAGATTTATCATATTAAGGATAATTTCAAACGTAATTTGTGTATATTCAGTCCATAAATTTCATACTGGTATTTCAAACACAAAAAATTACGTAAATTTTGCAAATTTTAGCGACTTCGTTAAGAAATTGAGCAGCTAGGGAGTGAATTCTATCTGCTGCCCAGTTGAGGTATAGGCAGCTGGTGCACCAAAAAAATGGGGTGTCAGAAAAGAAGCGGAGGTAGTGTGCAGGGTGGTGGAAGGTGTGTGTCCTCCTTCCTTTTTGAGCAATAATAAAATGCCATATCTTTCTTCTTGAACCTGAAGCGTCTTTTAGTCCCTCTTTCATATTGGTATTCTTCCAACGTCTCACTTAGAAGAGGTACCTGTACTCCACCAACTCGGACTTGCTCCCTGGTCCCTACAGGCACCGATGCAGCTCAGAGTGGAGCAGCAAGACGAAGTATGAAACAGCAAAGCTGCACCACCGTGCAGGACATTAATATTGTGTTAGTATTTCACTAACGTTTGATTGCGAACAGTGAAAATAATTCACAATATCACATTGATTTTTACCATGCTGATACAAATTCTACATACGAAATTTAATAGATTCAGGTATTTCACTCACATGACCCATTTCTAGACAAAAAAGCGAAATTATTTCAAAAAGAATACTGGTTTTAAATTAAACCGTTTGTATCCAATCTATACCACTAGTTATGAATTGGTAATAGTCAAAGATAACCAATGTTAAATTTTCTAATATTTGTTGAACCACTTGTGTAAATATTCTAAAATTTTGCCTTTTCAAAATATTTTTTTTCTATTAGTTTTCAAATACGATATTAATTTTAAGATAATAAATCAGTTTAAAATACAATAAGCCCTTAATAAAATTGTCTTTTGTATATTTGCATCAAAAGCCATTACAATACCAAAAGATATATTCAATTTGTACAAAAAAGTCATTATTCTAATATTTTGATTATGATTCCTCCCTTCTGTATTTAGTTCAATACCGTAAAACAAGGTGAATTGGTGCACTTTTCAGCCTTGATCTTAAATTCTTTTTTCTTTTCAATCTGCTTTTTTTTAGGGGAGAGGGGAACTTCGGTCATGTTTTGCTCTTAATATTTCAAGCAAAAACTTTTAAACTGTTTATTTATTTAAAAAAATGATGTTTTAGAAGTTTTCCAATTCACCCCGCTGATAGAAGTCAATCATAGCATTTTTTTTTAATTTAACCTGTAATAGGTCTAACAAAAGCAAGTAAAATTAATGGGCGAGGGGGGATCATAAGAACGTGCAGTTACTTCCATAAAATCGTTGAAACTTCCTTCGTGTTCATCATTGTCTGTGTACAGGACTTTTTGCTACATAAAGTTTGTATGGCTCCTTTCCATGTATTTTAGGTACATAGAAGTCTCTTGGAGCAAAAATCTTTTAAAATCTAGAATTTTCTAGCATTCTAAAATCTAGTCTCTCACCAGATGAGGAAAACAGCAAAAAATCCTGATTCTTGTCTTGACTAGAAGAATTGGGGTTGAAATCTTTTGATTTTTCAAAGTTTTCTCTTTTCGCTTTTTATCCTTTTAATAAGCTTGAATTGGAACAAAAGAACAAAGTGTTTCGATTCACAGCGCAAATCCTTATCCAAAGACATCATAAAAAATATTCTTCGTCTTTATGGTATTTTTTGTAATTTTGTGAATTCTAATGTAATACTTTGCTGCTCATATGTGCATAGTTGAAAAAAACAATTCTTAGGTTCATACTGTTACAAATCTGCATAAATAGTTGTGGTTTTTCCTGCCTTGCTTTATTTTCATTAGTTTTGGTTTTATCTGGCGACATGTTGCAAATGTATCTGAAGATATCACTTTTATCATCTGTATACCGGCCCTGAAACACTTTCTAGTTTTTACACTTGCCCTAACTTTGATAAGCGTGAAGACATTTTCGCGTGGTTTTTCTTTTTATCACTAGAATTTGTGAATGGATTGTTCAAGTTATGAATGAAACAAAATATTCCGGGTTTTTCTAGAATAGTGTGGACATTTCTTTCCGTGTATAAATAGCTGGCCTTGAACACAAGTTAGTTAGTTCTTTTCAGATGTTGATTTCTGAGAGTGCTCGTTTTTATTCGCTTTGGGCGAATGTTGTTTTTGCTTTTGTAATTTCTTAATTACTGTTCACGTTAGATACGTGGTGCTGATTTACTGTTGAGAGTACAGTGTACTGTTTGCTGCCTAATTGCTGGATGTTTAGCAATTGTTTCCTGCTCTTATTGTAAATAGTGTACATACTTGTAAATAAATTTAAAGTTACTTCCTCAAGATTGGAATGCTCATTTGAAGAAAGTTGAAGGTGCTACGGACTCGTTACAATTTTGGCGCCCAACGTGGGGCATCTTCAAGGACTTTCTTGGAATTACCTGTGAACTTGGACTTTTCTTCCTACGGACTTTTTGACTTCGGAATTTTATGGTGATTACTCGAGCAATGGATGAACAACTGAAAAAACTCCTTGATGCGATCAACGCTGTTAAAAGTGACATGACTGCTAATCAAGAACAATTAAAAATGAACTGGCTACTAATCAAGAACAATTAAAAAATGAACTGGCTACTAATCAAGAACAATTAAAAAATGATCTGGCTACTAATCAAGAACAATTAAAAAATGATCTGGCTACAAATCAAGAGCAATTAAAAATGATCTGGCTACTAATCAAGAACAATTAAAAAAGGATCTAGCTGAAGAAATTAAAGGCGATCTAACGTCAATGAAAAGTTTGGTGGAAAGTAAATTCACCAATATGGAAAATAAAGTGGAGGTTCTAGAAGAAAAAGTTGACAGCGTTGAGAACCGAATCACCACAGTAGAAAACCATATGGAAAAGAAAATTAAAGAACTTGAATCGAAGTTATCAGCATCCTCCAACAATTCAAGTGACTGTGTAGCTACAACTGGAACTTCTCGTCCATCCATTAAACTGGCCACATTTGACGGGAAGACCTCGTGGAATATTTACAAGAAGCAGTTCCTCATCGTTGCAGAAGCAAACTCCTGGGACTCTTCCCCGAAAGCCTGTCAACTTGCAGCCTCGCTGAGAGGGGATGCAGCTGAAATACTACAGACCTTCCCAGAGGACAAGCACCGTGACTTCGAAGCCTTATCATCGGCCTTGGAGCTTCGCTTTGGCGAATCATGCCAAAAAGAATTCAGCCAACTTCAGCTCAAATCCCGACTCCAGAGGGCTGGAGAGACTTTGCAAGTTTTTGATGCAGACGTTGAGAGGCTTTCCCATCTCGCCTTCTCGGACTGTCCTTCGGGTGTTCACGATAGCCTGGCCCTGAACTACTTCATAGATGGAGTGCGAAATCTAGAAATTCAGACGGCTCTCCGGATGGCGGACATTAAAGATCTTAAATCCGGTTTGGTCTACGCAATGAAGTTCGAGGCTGCACAGCAAACATCCCGCAAGGATCGCCATTCAATCAGGGGCGTGGAAGTGAGCGCCCAGGATTCGAACTTAACTCGTCTCTCGGAACTTGAGCGACAAATGAAAGAGATGTCGGGGACCCTGAAGAAGATTGCAGCTCGCAAGGACCAAAGTAGACAACCACTGAAGTGCTGGAAATGTGGCGGTCAGGGGCACGTACGAAGGAACTGCGAAACCCGCCAAGAAACAAGAGCGAAGGGTACCTCTTCCTCTTCAGTTTAGGAAAACTAAGCTATGGCAATCTCGCGGGGCGGAGGTCGCCAAATTGGAATGAGCCCCATCCCAAAGTTTTCCAGATTTCCCCAAGAAGTGGCGGCTGCAACGGACTCTTCATTTACGCTTATGTGAATGGGTTTCCCTGCGAAATGATTGTGGACACAGGAGCCAACGTTACCATTATTAAGACTGATGTGGCTCGTCAATTTGGACTCAAGATCTTATGGACGCCGCCCTGCGTTACTCTCCAAACTGTGACAGGTGACAAAATCGAGATTGAAGGGAAAGTGAACTTAGAAATAATGTTCGGAAGCGCCACTTACCATCACACGGCATTCGTCGCTGACATTACAGATCCTTTCATTCTCGGACTGGACTTTTTGAGAAAATTTGATTTTTCTATTGACTTTAAAAATAATGAGCTGCACTCGATGAGGGAAGACATAGCAATTTTCAACACCGAAAATAACTTAAAATCCGCTCATCAAATAATAGCCCAAACAGATTTATTGATTCCCTCTAGATCAGAAGTACTAATACCTGGCTCCCTCAAGGAAAACAACAGCTTTAAATTCGGCCTCATTGAATATCCTAACCAGAATAATAGCCCAAAAGGAGTACTAGTGGCATCTACGCTTGTGGACCTTTCAAGGAATGCAGTTCCTGTGAGAGTCGCCAATGTAAGTGAAAGACCGAGGAATATTAAGAAAGGAGAAGTGTTGGCAACTTGTACTCCCGTAAACTGCATCATCAGAAGAATTGATTCCTCCGAGACTGTGTCTTCCGAGTCCTTGACTTCGAAATTAATTGGGAGTGCACCATTATCGACGGATCAAAGATACGCTGCGGAAAAATTGGTGGACAACTTCAAGCAGGTGTTTTCATCTACATCCGAGGATGTTGGTCGCACGAATTTAACGCAGCATAGGATCGACACTGGAGATCATCCCCCTATCAAGCAGCATCCAAGACGACTACCGTTCGCCAAGAAGGAAGAGGTTGAGATCCTCTTGAAAGAGATGCAGGAGAATGACGTCATCGAACCCTCATCCAGTCCTTGGGCATCCCCTATCGTCTTGGTCCGAAAGAAAGACGGCTCAACCAGATTTTGTGTTGATTACCGACGCCTGAATGACATCACCAAGAAGGACAGTTACCCTCTTCCACGGATCGATGACACTCTGGACACCCTTTCCGGACACAAGTGGTTTTCGACCCTGGATTTAAAGAGCGGCTACTGGCAGGTGGAGATACACCCCGACGACCGAGAGAAGACGGCGTTTACAACCGGACAAGGCTTGTGGCAGTTTAAAGTGATGCCCTTCGGCCTCTGCAATGCACCAGCCACGTTCGAGCGTCTTATGGAATCAGTGTTACGAGGACTCTCTTATGAATCCTGTCTTGTCTACTTGGACGACATCATCATCATAGGACGCAGTTTTGAGGAACATTTGGCTAATCTTAGGAAGGTGCTGCAAAAGCTTAAGGAAGCCAACCTGAAGTTAAGCCCGTCCAAATGTAATTTGTTCCGCCGTGAGGTGAACTACCTTGGTCACATTATCTCTTCCGAAGGTGTACGAACAGATCCAGATAAGGTATCTGCAGTCAAGAATTGGAGCCGCCCCGAAAATGTCCATCAGCTGCGAAGTTTCCTGGGGCTCTGCACGTACTACAGGAAGTTTGTGAAGGGTTTTTCCAACATTGCACGACCTTTGCATAAGCTGACGGAGAGCAAACAAAAATTTGAATGGTCCAAAGAATGCGAGGATGCATTTCTACAGCTGAAGGAGGCTTTAACATCAACGCCTATTCTCTCTTATCCTCAGCCTGAAAAATCCTTCATACTTGACACTGATGCGAGCCACGAGAGCGTTGGAGCTGTTTTTATCTCAAGAAATAGACGGTAACGAACATGTCATCGCCTACTGGAGCAAATGCTTATCCAAGTCGGAGCGAAATTATTGTGTCACGAGAAAGGAATTGCTCGCCATAGTTAAAGCTGTAGAACATTTCCATCATTACCTCTACGGCCGTAAATTCCTGCTCCGGACAGATCATGCCTCTTTAACTTGGCTTTTGAATTTCAAGAATCCAGAGGGCCAGGTAGCCAGGTGGATACAGCGGCTCCAGGAATATGACATCGAGATTAAGCACCGAAAAGGTTTGTCACACGGTAATGCTGACGCATTATCAAGAAGACCTTGTTCCGAGAACTGCCATTATTGCTCCCGAATTGAGAAACAGTACGGGACGACAATCCCTACTGCCTGTCAAGTTACTGCTACTTCATCATCTTCAGATCCTGATCCATGGAGTGACGACCAAGTTAGAAAAGATCAGCTTGAAGACCCAGACCTAAAGCCTATCATAGAGTTAATGGAAAAAGACAGTCGGCGACCTAGTTGGCAAGACATTTCTATCTACAGTCCTGCAACGAAAAGATACTGGGCTCTATGGAAATCTCTCCAGTTGCGAAATGGCGTCCTGTATCGGAAATGGGAATCTGACGATGGTAAAGCATTCAAATGGCAGTTACTCCTTCCCAGATCAAGAATTCCAGACGTTCTAAAGGAATTGCACAGTAGTCCGACTGGAGGACACTTTGGTATCCTGAAAACCCTCCACAAGGTTCGAGAGCGCTTCTTCTGGAGCAAGGCGAAGGATGACGTGGAGAAGTGGTGTCATTCTTGTGACGCCTGTGCTGCCCGTAAAGGACCAAAGAGAAGAAGCCGCGGGAAGCTACATCTTTACAACGTAGGAGCTCCTTTCGAACGAATCGGGATCGACATTCTTGGTCCTCTACCGAAAACTACTGATGGGAACAAATACATTCTCGTTTCCATTGACTATTTTACCAAGTGGCCCGAAGCTTATTCCATTCCGGATCAAGAAGCTACCACTGTAGCAGAGACTCTGATCCAGAATTGGATCTCGAGATATGGGACACCCTTGCAGATCCACTCCGATCAGGGGAGAAACTTCATCTCTGCTGTGTTTAAGGGGTCTAGGGAGTCTTAAAATTTATTTTTTTTGATTTTCCGAAAAAAATATATGTCATAAAGGATTTCATTCTGAACAGTTTGATACCTCACTTTTTACCATAGGCAAAAAACTTTTTGAGTTATCGTAAAAAAACTTTAACTATCCCCAATGAGTTTAATGTTAACAGCAGCTGTTCAAACCCCTTTTTCTCAGAAGTCGATTTTACATTTTGCATGCATGATATCTCAAAAAGTGTTTCATTTACTTTTATAAAATTTTGCACGCACTTACGAAAAGCATATCTTAACACTCTAAACCTAAATTTTTCTCAAAAATCAAACTCAATTTTTCAGAAAAAAAAATTAATTCCTCCAAATTTTGGTGAATTTTGATTCTTATTTTAAAAATTTTAATAAAAATATTTATTATTATTTTTTAAACTTAAATTTTGGTTCAGATTGGTGAGATAAGCTGTACGTACGTGCATGCAAAATTTTATAAAAATTAATGAAACACTTTTTGAGATATCATGCGCTCAAACTGTAAAACCGACATCTGAGAAAAAGAGGTTTGATCGCTGTTGTTAACATTAAACTCATTGGAGATAGTTAAAGTTTTTTTATGATAACTCAAAAAGTTTTTTGCCGATGGTAAAAAATGAGGCATCAAACTGTTCAGAATTAAATCCTATATAACATATATTTTTTCCAGAAAATCGAAAATTTTTCATTTTAACCCATTAATGCCTAGCGTCCCTTTTTAGGGACGGTCCGAAAAGTGTGTCTGAATTTTCCAAAAATGAACATTTCAATCAAATAATTGTGTTTAATTATTACTTTGGTATTGCTTCAATTCTGTATTAACAGATTGCAGCACATAACTGCTGTAAAGTGTGATCTGTAGCCATTTGATTATGATCTTTATCAAAAATTACATCGTTCGCAATCTCAAGAACAAAAAGCAAAGTTTTTAAAGTTATTAACAAGTAAATCTATCTGTGTTTGATATATGTGCTACTTTGATCGATGTTTTAGTTTACCTTTTTTTGCAATTTTGTAAATTTTAAATTTTTTTAGGATTTTATAGCAATTTAAGAACGTCCCTAAAAAGGGACGCTAGGCACCAAAGGCTACATTGTTTAACCGTTGCTGATTTCTTGCTTAGAATCTATAACTTATATCAAAGAAGTTAGTAAATGTTTTTAGACTGAAAAACAGATAATAATTGTCATTTTTAAAACTTATTTTATTTTCAAAATCTAATTAAATTAAATTAATTAATATATATAAACTTAATTATACAATGTTCTTAAATATTTTCTCTTCTTTTTTTAATTACAAAAAATACTCAAGGTAAATTTTGAAAGAAAGCTATTTCAAAAATGTAATTCTTTAAAACACTAATTATTCCTTATATTTCATTACGTTTCCATTATGCATTTAGGTGTTTATTATTGTTTAGTCTGACTGTTGGGGGGGGGGGGGGAAGAAGCCCTAAGCTGTTTCAGAAACTTAGCATTTCACCTTGATGAAGAATTCAAGGATTGCATATGTGTCTGTTGTTTGGGAAAGGGGGGGGGGTTGCAGATTTAATTTCAGAATTCCCTGAGCATGCCAATTTTGATCTCTACTGTGAGAATTTATTTACTTCTCTTGCGCTCCTACGTGATTATTTGTCTCAGCAAGGTTTTGTGCAAGAATCGGATTAAAAAATGCTCATGAACTGAAGTTACGTTGTCCAAAAAAGAAAAGAGAGGAAGTTTTGAATAAATGTCGATGACGGGTAAAATAATATTATGTTGGTTCGGTGGAATAATAGCAATGTCATAACTATCGCATTGAATCTTCATGGAGTTTATCCAATTGTAAAGGCTAAGCGATTGTCCAACAGATAAAAGAAAGTAATTGAAATTGATGAACCAAATATATATGATTGCTCAATACAAACGTTGCATAGGGAAAAAGATCCCATGCATCAAATATCGGGAACTACCGGTTTTTGATCCACTCTAAAAAATGGTGGTAGCCGCTCTTCATTTTTATTTTAAAAGCTGCTGTACAACATGCATTGAGCTCAAGAGAGTTGAGTTAGATATTATGGGGCTAGTTGTTATATTGTTTTAAATAAGACTCAGGTAAGATGTGCCCATTGAAGTAAAAGACCTTATCGGAATGCAGCAAATGCAATACGTAAGTTTGCAGTACAAATGTTTTGCTGACTTTCATACTCAACAACACCAATATTTCCTTGTTCTCTGAATCTACTTCCCAGTTTATGTTAATTGCTGCTTTTATTTCTTCTTATAAATTGTCATTTTCAATATTACATCGTAGGCAGAAAAAAAATTTTGGTAAAAAAGTATGTACCCTCTGGTGCCTAGCGTCCCTTTTTAGGGACGATTTTTCTTTCTTAAATAAATAAATTATTTTTTACATGGTAATTTTTTAACTACTTTTCCTGTCCATTAAACACTATTTGTAACCAGTATACAAAGTATCGTTGAAAAATAAAATGTCAGGCATTAATGGGTTTTAAGACTCCCTAGACCCCTTAAGGGCCTATGTAAAATCCTCAAAATTGAGAAAACTCGAACGACACCACTACACCCACAATCGGACGGCATGGTGGAGAGATTCAACAGGACAATCCTTAATAATCTCTCGCTTATGGTCTCCAAAAATCAACAGGATTGGGACAAGAAACTTCCTCTGTTCCTGCTCTGTCCACGAGACCACCGGATATTCCCCATCACAGATGCTCTTCGGCCGAGAGCTTCGACTACCTTGTGATCTCGTCTTCGGTCTCCCTCCAGATGCGCCTTCATCGCCTGAGGAATACGTCCAGGATCTCCAGGCCCGGTTGGAGGACGTTCATCACTCGGCACGGGAGCGAATCAACATCGCGACGGAGAAGATGAAGACCCGATACGACACAAGGTCCACTGGTCATGACTTTCAAGAAGGGTGACAAAGTATGGCTATGGAATCCCATCCAACGTATAAGGTCTGTCCCCAAATTGCAGTCGCATTGGGATGGACCTTACACAGTTCTCCACCGCTGAACGACGTCGTAGTGAGATCCAGAAGTCATCACATTCAAAACCTAGGGTTGTCCATTATGATCGCTAGCCCCATACTATGGCCATAGTTCGTAAAATAAATCTAAAGCTACCATGGTAATTTGTTTGTAAATTTTGTAAATAACTTTTGCCTTTAATTGGTTGTAATATGACTTTATCAATGTTAGTGTTTCTTTCATGTTCTCCATTGTTATTGTTTATCATGTTTATGATTGGTTATCACGTAATGTGTGCATCTGTAAATTTTCCCTTGCTTCTTTCTGGGGATTGTACTGCCCGGGACGTGCAGTCCTTAGGAAGGGGGCAATGTTACAAATCTTGTAAATAGTTGTGGTTTTTCCCTGCCTTGCTATATTTTCATTAGTTTTGGTTT
>JAXGGA010019856.1:0-19281 GCA_038373865.1 Uloborus plumipes
AATCCCCTTGAAAGGTATTTTTCGCGAGCTTTACAATGAGACCATAATCGAGAAGTTCCGATAATTATTTCTCGTTAGAAAGAGCAATTTTAAGCCATTTTTGAGTCGTTACATTGAAATTCGAACGGTTCGGTTTTTTTATTTGGCGTTCGAAAATCCCATTACGACGCTTCTCGGATGCACAAGTACCTCCCTGCCAAATTTGGTCCAGATCCGGCGTAAAATGTGGATTTGTTTAGGGAACATACAGACACATATATATATATTCTCTGTTTTATTTTTACGGAGTAATAATTAATTTTATATTATAATTTTTTTAATGTCACAGTCGGCACAATTCAGAGTGCCATTCGGCAAGTTAAGAAACTTCCCTCCCAACTCTTTAGGTTTAGGGTGCCGTTGTTTAGATGTTGTTAAAAAAGGATGTCGCACCTTTTTCCACCCCCTCCCCCCAGAATCAAAGAATGTCAAACTTCGCCATCTCCCCCTCTGGTTTTCGTAAGCATATTAAATGCGCGATGTCACAGTTCTTGTTCCTCACCCTTATTACAAACTGTCAGTGTGTGATAAGACCCCCCACCCCCCCGCTTACAATCCCAATCAAAGCATGACAGTATTTGTGCACGGCACTTTATGAGTAAAACATATCGCCGATAATGTCAGGGCCACTGCCATCAAATAATCAACCAGTTTATTAAAATAAATTTAAACTTACTGTAGCCACGCACCCAACGTACATGATAGCAAGGCAAAAATTATAAACAATCATCAGGCGCCGGAGATTGAAGGGCTGGCGCCATTTCATAAGTTCAGGACCGACGACTTTGATGAAAAGCAAATATGATGCAGTCAAAAGAAATGGCAGGTAGTCCGGCCTTACAAATGGCCATTTCTGAACTGTTGGATCTGGAAAAGAAAAAATAATCTTTTTCGTAGAGACATATCAAACTCAGTTTGACAAGAAAAACTGTTGCATCTATAAAATGTTCATATGTATTGGAGTATTAATAAAAAATGCGTTCAAAAAGAAGAGATCCTACATTTATATCGAAAAATTACCCAAAGGCTTGCCGGTCATCTGGTCTAGTGGTCAGAGAAGTCTGACCCTAATGGGAGGTCCCGGATTCGAATCCCACCTCGGGAATATTTGAATCGTTTATTTCGAAAAGGTAACATCTCTATTTTGATCTCCTCTGTCTCTTTAGAAAATTAAACAGCGCACGGTTATATTTTTGAATATCATAATCAATGAAAAAATGCCTTTAGTTAAATACACAATTACTGCAATAATTTACCAAATAACCATTGATTATGACATTCAAAAATATAACCGTGCGCTGTTTAATTTTCTAAAGAGACAGAGGAGATCAAAATAGAGATGTTACCTTTTCGAAATAAACGATTCATTTGTATTTTCTCTCTAGTATCCTTACCCTTTCCTTGTGTGAATGCTTTGTTGTGTTGTGAATGTTTGCCTGGTTGTACAACACACAGCAATTACCTTGAGGGTGGGTTATTTTCCAGGAGAGGGGTTTTGACCTCAAAACCTACCCTCCTGATTTCACCACTAAACGCCACAATACATCTACGAAAGCGTTACGCAAAAATCATCTGTGTTACTATATGGACAGCGTTCTACCAATGTTTACGACTAAAAAGACTAAAGTTAATGTGTATAACAAACATTCAACCGTAACTACTGTCTGTTTGCGTATTGTGCGCCTGGCAGCCACGAACGCTTCCATTTGAAAAAGGGGAGATAGGTTTAGGATGCGCACTTCCCGATGCCTTCAGCTTTTGTTCGCATGCTACTTCCTCCTTGCATTTCCCTCCTATTTCGAGAAAGTCCGAAGAGACTTGGCGCGTGCGCAGATGCGTCGGAGGTCGTACGAAAAAATTTTAGACAGTATCGTAATATTGAAAACAGGGAGGGAAGGGGGGGGGGGTACTGGTACGCCCTTTTTTCGAACACTCTTTAGTATTCATCATAATATACGTCGTCGTAATATTTAATCTGAGCCTAAGCATTATCCATGCGAATTTTATTGAAAAAAGATAAAAAAAAATACATTACCTCCAGGTGATAAATTTTTCTGGATACTGTCCCAAATATCCATCTTTGCTGTCACTTAAGTTGGTTGATATAAGTTAAATGAGCAGGTTGAACCTAAGTTAAAATATAAAGTAAAAATCAGGTATCTAATTGCTGTGATAAATTATTGCATAGAATGTCTCACTGGTTGGCCTTACGTGTGAAATTAAATAATTAACATGCAATTTTTAAACACTCGGATTTTGTGGAGTTGAAACAAAAAGAAGTGTATTTACTACTGCTGCAATTGCCCTACCCCCCCCCCCCGACATAGAGATCCCGAAGGAGAGTCCAATGAGATCCAATAAGTCCAATATTTTACTTCATTTTGTTTATGTTCAGCTTTTTTGGAGCCCCCAAAGATCTATTGCGACGAACTCCCAAACTTGTAATCTTATCACTAGCAAAAAAACACTTTGTAATGCAGTTGGTGCCAGTTAACTGAATCAACTGCTTCAGTGAATCAAATCGTCAAAAACAGAACAAAACACAGCTTTATTAAACCAGTCGCTTTATTGATAAAGAATCGTTCAGAACAAGCGTGATGCATATAGCCTGCGGCCACTCTAATAATAGTATTAATAATAATTACATTAATAAAAATAGTAATAATAATGATATCAGTAAACTCTTGATTATCTGAGGAATAGGGTGACACGTAAATCTCGGAGTAGCGAATTTTGAAGATAATCCATAAAATATGTTTAAAAAAACGATAGTGTTGTTTTTAGTAACTAAAAACATCGACAACGCTCACACATAGATTTAAACTATACCTATAACAATGTATGCCAAAGCTAATAAACGAATAGCCAGAACTAGAAATAGATTGCACTGCACACATACGCACTATATCGTGCCAACAGATCATCATGTTAGGTTACACCAAAAACATAAAGGGGAGAACTATTTCGAACAAAGCTGCTGTGGTCACTCGTATACAAGCTTTAAGAGCGCAGATGCAAAAATCCGGTTTCAACGAATCAGATTTCGGTGACCTTGAAAGGTTTGATGTTATTAGAAGATAGGAGGAGAAAGAAATCGGAATGTGAAAATAGATTTCGTATTTAACAAGATTGCGGCTAAAAAACAAATAAGTAAAAATTTAAAAACATATTTTTAAGATAAAAAAATAAATAGAATAAAGTAAATTCAAAAATAAATTAATAGAAGGTTAGAAAATAAGAAACAACGCGGATAATCGAGAGTTCACTGTATTACTAATAATAGTAATAATATAAATAAGCTATAAGTCAAAGAAATGGCCATCGGTGAAATGAGCTATCGTAAAAAAAGTCTCGGATAATCCAGTTTCTACTGTAATGTTAATTTTCATGTTTTTAGACTATGGGTTTTCCATCTGTTTCATACGTAAAAGCGGGAAAATTAGTAAAAGAAATCTTATCTGAAAAAGATACATTGAAAAAATTCTGACGAAATAAATGTATTATATGAAATGGACAGTAAATCTACAGCTTCCGTAAGACTCGTTTATTCATTACGATTAGTGCATCAAAAATCAATAAGTACACTATTTAAATAAATCCTGGCATCTAAATCTTTTTTTCAAACAAGTTGTGCTACTTACCTCTTTTGAATCCTTCCTTACCGTTGTTGAAGTACATTTGTAACATTCGTTACGAAAAAATATTACTCAGAATGTAGGTCATTACTGAAATATCCCTTTTGTGAGAGAATCAGTTCAGCATTAGGGATTTATCTAGTATATTATTCCCAGAATAGTTCAATTAGCGATTACGGAATATTAGGTAATGTTTAGGGAAATAAAAAGCAATAAACTCCATTTCCTTCTTCCTTCAGTTTCTTTTTGCTGTTGCACAAAAAATAGTGACCCTTTTTATGCTCCATATCTATAAGTTTCCTGAATATATTCTTTCAGTTTCACTGCGCAGTAAGAAAAAAAGGCCCTCTAACTGTTTCTGACACCATTCTTCCCGATTTTTTACATTATTGTAAGAATCGGGATAATGTAACAGGGTATGATCATAAGAATCGGGATAATGTAACGATTCTTACATTATTTGAAATTTCATAAATAGAAGAGTTTCGGAGGAGCGTACGCACCCTGTTTTATAAAACAGGGTGTGTACGCTCCTCCGAAACTCCTCCGTTTAGGAAATTTTTTTAAGGGCCCTTTAAACTCTTTCATTTTGTGGCTAACCACTTCAAAACTCCTCCATTTTTATTCTAAGACTAAACAATTTTCCTCTATGAATCACACACACACTCAAAACATATCAATTTTCTATCTCTCCCCCCCCCCCAAATAATATTAATACTCTGATTACGTCTCCGAATTTGCCCTCTATCTAAAAACACCAAAAATGTTTGAAACTGAGTTTGTGGTAAAATTCCTGGAAGTATTTCAAATTCCATTCTTTCTTCTAATATCATAAAAATGGCTTACAATAGCATTTCGCAAGCTATAATTAAAAAAAAAAATTAAGTCTTTCGATCAATATGCAACAATTAAGCTAAAGTGCAACAGATGACATAAATGCAAAAGAAAAAAAATAAAAGAAAAGAAATGAAGCAAAAAGCAAAAAGAAAGTGAAAGAAAAAGTGCAGACACTGCGCTTTACATTCCTGCAGCAATATAGTTCTCTACATAACGAAGTTTTTAATATTGGTGGAGATAAGTTTTAGTTTTTGTATTCTCAGGTGAAATAATTGAAGGCAGTTGAATAACAATTAATGTTGAACTAATATGAATAATATTATTAAATGGGTTAGAATTTTATTCTCAATGAAGTAATGCCTAAACTTCAGCGCTACAAAAGTAAGGGCCCTGCTCCACATCAGCAGAAAACGCGACCGAAACCGAAGGCAGAAACCGAAAATTCGAGTACTTTTCATAGGAACACTATCTAATCCATTTTACGTTTCTGCTTTATTTTTCTGCTTTACGTTAATGTGGAGCACGGCCCTAAGAGAAATATTAAATTGAACTATAGTACAACATATTGCATGAAATATATCTTAGGAAAAATCACTATACAAAATATAGATGACAAAAGCTCAATAAGAAATGTCAATGTTCTTCTTACTTCATAAGTTTAGTGGCAGTTTATTTTTATTTATTCATTTTCAAGCGTATGTTTAAATCTTCAGCGGAAGAAAGAACGTAGTTTCTTCTTCTTCCTTCAGATGGAGTTATGGAATTATTACATCAGATAAACGTTTCTTTTCTTCTTCTTCTTTTCTTTCTTTCTTTTTTTTTTTGATATGGTGAACCCTTTTAACCGTCCACTTTTTTCGTGGTGACCCTGATTTCTCCTTAACAGTAGAATTTGAATGCAATCCTCTAAAAAAATCTTGCTTGAAATTAACTACACTGCATGATTTTTTGTTCTTTGAAAGACATACATATGTTTTTAGGGTAATAATAAAACATAAACACATTAAAAAAATAATTTTGAG
Organism: Uloborus plumipes; assembly: GCA_038373865.1. Lineage (NCBI taxonomy): Eukaryota > Metazoa > Arthropoda > Arachnida > Araneae > Uloboridae > Uloborus > Uloborus plumipes. Next base: position 5,534 of record JAXGGA010019856.1, read on the forward strand.
GATAGATGGTTATATTTGCTTTAAATATACCTAATACTTGCTTTTTGTGCTTGAGTTGCCTTATGCATGGCCATAAGAAAAAATAGTCCATGTATCCAATTGGCAACGCTAAGCAGTGTAGGGTTAAAACAAAAATTCCTTTATGCTATGCCGCCGTTCGGTTATATGTTCGGTTATGCCATCCAGAGACTACAATTTCTTCCTTCTCATTAGAACTGATCTGTCTGGATCAGACAATAATCGAGCTGGAGGCTAATAAATCTTACTGTCTAATCCACACTGATGAGGCCTAATGGGGACGAAACTGCAGTCTCTGGATGCTATAACCGAGCTGGTGGTGAACGGCATTTGTTCTGCCTTATAGCACTGGCTTAGAGACGGTAACTTACTGCTATGAATGTTTTGTCAAGTCTTCAAAAAGTAATTTGAAAAATTGCTCAAAACTTTTTAGAATTGATTGATTAAAACAACTAGTTCGAGGAGAATTTTAGGGTTTAAATTTTAGATTTTACTATTTCAATATAGCAGATATGCTTACCATCACGCTTTTTCGGTGAAAGTTCAATTCTCGTGTCAGGCTTAGCATGAAAAGTTTGTTGCGGTATTTATTTTTGCGAACCCATCAGTTAGAATAATGTTTCACGCACATAGTACTTAAAATGATAAAAGTTCTGAGAAAGTGATATTTGAGACTGTGCATCTTTTAAACTATCAAGACATTAACTCAATTTCAGTTGCAAAAATCAATTCTGTTATTTCAACTGAAGTTTCATATTCTTGTACTGATATTTTCGAATTTCGTTACCTAATAGAACTTTGATTTTTATCCAAAAAGCACATTTTGATATTTTTTCGGGTTCATTCGGAAAGTACTGATTACCCAAGTAGCACACTTCGTTTTTACTTTCTTCTATATCTAATATATAGAAGAAAGTTTTGGTTTCGTGAAAATTTTCGAATGTCGGATTTTGACGGATTTGCACGTTTTGAGGTGCGCTGAGTCCATTTCGACCATTTTTAGAAAATGTCTGTCTGTGTGTCTGCGTGTCTGTCTGTGTGTGAGTTTGTATGTGTGTGACCAGTTTTTGTGGCCGCGCTAGAGCAAAAACTACTGCATGAAATCGAACAAAAATTTTTGTACATATGTACCACCATGTGAACTGGTGCACCTGACTTTGTTTAGCGAATTCCTCCAAGGGGGGTGGAGCAATCGCACGTGTTCTGCGCGGGGGTGATTGCTATATCTCAGGAAGTAAAAGGCGGAATCAAACGAAAATTAGTCCATAGGTAGACCCTACTGAGTACAGGTGTTGATTCAATTTGTTTGTCAATATCTTGAAGGGGGGTGGAGCAATCGCACGTGTTCTGCGCGGGGGTGATTGCTATATCTCAAGAAATAACCGGCGGAATCAAACGAAAATTGGTTTATAGGTAGACCCTACTGAGTACAGACGCTGATTCAATTTGTTTGTCAATATCTTGAAGGGGGGTGGAGCAATCGCACGTGTTCTGCGCAGGGGTGACTGCTATATCTCAGAAAGTTACCGGCGGAATCAAACGAAAATGGGTCCATAGGTAGACCCTACTGAGTACAGGTGTTTATATGATTTGTATGTCAATATCTCGAAGGAGGGTGGAGCAATCGCACGTGTTCTGCGCGGGGGTGACTGCTATATCTCAGAAAGTAACCGGCGGAATCAAACGAAAATAGGTCCATAGGTAGACCCTATTAAGTACAAGTGCTGATTCAATTTGTGTGTCATCTCAAAGGGGGGTGGAGCAATCAAAAGTGCTTATTTTGTCATTGCACCTACTGTATCTCGGGAAATATTGCTGCGATTTGAATGAAATTTGGAATAACACTAACTCAATATGGAAGCAAGCATCGATTAAATTTTGGCGCCAATCGCCCCAGGGGGAGGGTGGGGTGATTTTTGCGCTTAGTCAACAATGCGAAAAATTAATTCATTAAAAAATCGCTTTCACGCTATTTAATTATCAAAACAGCTGAAAACTTTCAATGATTTGAAATTTTTAACTATTGCCAATTTCTTTTTACTAAAAATAAAATGTTTGCAATTATTTTATATATAATAGCTCTGAAACTAAGGAAAAATGAAAAAAAGGGGGGGGGGCGTTTTAAAAAAAATTGGTACGTGATGGGGTAAAACGGGGGTCATATTCGGATTCAGGGGGTCATTTTACATAAGAATCAGCCTTCAAAATGCCAGAAGCATTTTCAAGGTTTTTTTTGTCGAACAGTGTAATTGGGAAATTGGAGCTGCTGTCTCCAATTATTCTGGCGAGTACGTATTTTATTTTGTAATCGGAATTCATAAGATAGATATAGAAGAAAGTTTCGTGACGGCCACGACAGCTAGTTTAAAGGTTGTAAAATGGTTATTAACGTTGTAACAACCGCTTAAAAACGTTTATTAAAGGTTATTTGTGCTACCTGAGTAAAAGCATCACTTATATCTAATTGAATCGATTAAGTGACTAATTACCTGGTCTGAAAGTTGATAATTTGAAACAAACAATCAGTAAATTATAGGTTATTTATTCTGTACGCCATGAGTCGGTAACTTTGTACAAAATTTGTAATTATACTCTATGTATCATGCTTTTAGAACTTGAATCGAACACACTGTAAATTTTCAGCTTCCAACATCCAAATTTTGGAGGATCTAGGATCCATCAAAAATGAGTTTCAAAATGGTGTGAAAACCTTTTGTCTAAAAATGGTGAATTGTTTCGCAAAGGTTAATCCGCCATTTTTAAGATCATTTTTTGAGAGATTGTAAATCCTCCATCAACTGTCAAAAGGACCAAACTTTAATAAAAAAAAATTTTAAACTATTATCAAGGTTGAAGCAAATGCACCCACAGCTCGATCATAGCATCCTAAGACTGCAGTTTCGCCCTTATTATGGGCTCCTCAGTTAGGAATAGCCAATGATCGAGCCGGAGGCAAAAATCCTCTTATTGTAGCTAAGATAGCCAACAAACTGGTAGATAAAGTAAATTTATCTTACCAGCGAGCGTCCGCAAACAATGGTGCGGCTCAACTCGAAATTTGAAGGCAAAAGCTGGGTAATGTGCATTGAGTTACCGCCCGTAAGTATTTGCGGACGCTCGCTGGTAAGATAAATTTACTTTATCTACCAGTTTGTTGGCTATCTTAGCTACAATAAGAGGATTTTTGCCTCCGGCTCGATCATTGGCTATTCCTAACTGAGGAGCCCATAATAAGGGCGAAACTGCAGTCTTAGGATGCTATGATCGAGCTGTGGGTGCATTTGCTTCAGTTCTGCCTCAGCCCTGGCTTACGGGCGGTAACTCAATGCATATTATCAAGGTTGTTCTCTATCCTGAAAAAGGTGTGGAAGGGGGATATCAATGAATGTTTAAGGGAAATTATATTTTTCATACTAAACAGATTGGAAATCAATTTTAAAATTATCGACATACATGATTTTTCATATTGTTTGATACAAAAAGAAAGGACAACAACAGGTTGCAATAACCTCATTTTATTAAATAACTAGCTTATTTCTCGACGTTGTCCACCGGGTGCTAACTATAGTTCCATTAAAATTGTTTTTAACTTATTTCGTGCTAAAATGAAATAGGCGGACCTTAAATTGATAATTTATTGTTAGTCGTAATCTTTGTTGGAAAATACTCATAAAAATCATACATCATATAAATTTGTATGCTTAAATGTTTATCTCTATTACTCTATATATTAAAAATGAAAAAAAAATGGCCCTTTTGAGACAAAAAAACTGAATTTTGAGCTTTTTGGATTTTTTTAACTTTCAAAACCGCTTATGCGAAATCTAGTGCATCAAGAAACCTCTGTGCCAAGTTTGATGAAAATCCGGAAAACTGTGGATTTGTATGAGGAACAAACATACATACAAACAAATATAGGGGAAGGGTGGGCATAGTGGCCACTTGAAGTCCCCCCCCCTATATAGTGCTGCAGCCTAGCGGCAATAGACTCAATTACTCGCCCGGCGTTGTGTTATAGTTTGGTGCCGCTCAGATGCAAACTCACGGAGACATCGCAAATTTTTCACTTTTTCGACCCTCTGATGTTAGGTAAGTGCATCACATGTTTCGCTTTAGTTTATTGTAGGACTAGGTGAAGTAAATGTTTCATCAATGGTGCAAAACACCATGTTTCTAGCTTTGAATTCATATGTCTCAACAGTAGATACAACAACGGGTTGTACGTGATTTCGAAAAAGGTGCGTTAGAGGGCAAAGTGGACACAGCCGTCAGCGACGTCGATTGTTTTTCCTGTGGTGATTGTTACTTGAAATCTAAGGACAACAAAGGCAGGATTAGATGTTCTGAGTGCCTCAAATGGGCTCACGAAGTCTGCACAGGAGCCGAAGAGGAGGATGATGAGTTTATTTGTGATTTATGTAAATACCAGTGATTTCATAACTTCACATACTTTTAGTAATGCCTATTTTTGTTTAAAACCCTAATGCAATTGTTCTGAGTTCTGAAACTAAATGCGTTTCAGTTTTTCCATTCTATCTAAATCTATTTAAGCAGGGCAAAGTGGCCACTTTGACAGCTTTTGGTAAAGTAAAAATTTTGTACAAATAAAGTTTAAAAATCTAGTTGTTTATATTTTTTAATTAGACCTAAGTAACCATACTAAGTGTTGAAGGGATTTATAAAATGTTTCAATAAAGTTTCGGGGTGGAAAAAAATAGATATTCCTTAGGATGGCCGCTATGCCTAACCCTTCCCCTACATGCATCCACTTTTATATGTATAGAAGTTCACAATGAACCTAGGTATATGCGTGATCTTCCGGTGACATTGCAAATTTGTATGCGGTATCCTAGTTGCTGCTACACTCGCGCTAGAGTATACGTTGCAACAGCACATTGCTACAGGGTGCAACCTTCAAAGCTCCATCTACACAGAAATAATTTGTAAAACTTCAGTCAAAACATTCTGCAAGCTTTATCTCATACCGTCTAACATTTTTCGCGAAACCTCCGTCGCATCTGCGCACGCGCCAAGTCTTTTCTGACTTTCTCGAAATAGGGAGCAAACGAACAAAAACTGAAGGCATCGGGGAGTGCGCATCCTAAACCTATCTCCCCTTTTTCAAATGGAAGCGTGCTTGGCTGCCAGGCGCACAATACGCAAACAGACAGTACTTCCACACGCTCTTTGTAAACAAACTGTTTTTAAAACTTTTAAATGAGGGATTCCCTTTTCAGGAATTACAAAAAAAAAAAAAAAAACCCACTATGTACATGATTTTCCTCTTCTTTTCTTCCTCTTTTTTATCTCTTTTTCTTTACTTGAATATACCAGTAAGAAAAATTATTAAACGTTTCCTCCATCTAATCTTTGTCAACTATAATAAGGGGCCTTTAGATTATATGTGTGTGTATGTTTTTATTTGTTATATATACGTCATTTATGTAGATGTACGTGCATATGTCATGTATCGTGTACAATATCTGTTAGATATGTGTTCCTGTTTAAAGTACTCAAAATTGCTGATCTAAAATGCACATATATTTTTGTTTCAAAAAAAAAAAAAAAAAATTCTCAGAGACACATTTCAAACCGATATGTTCAAGCAATTTGTAAGGTATGGGGATCTCAAGGGTGCTAAATGCTAAATGCTACTGTAGCTTCTGTCAACCAATGGCCGAAGCTTCGACTGCTCCATATGTTGAAGTTTGAACATTGAATGCATAATAAATGACACTATACTCTATATGTTTTAATATTCTTAATCTTACAAAACAGTTTTTGCTTACTGTTTCATTTTTAAATTAATTTCATCAATTAAAGTATTCATGTTTTGTTGTTCTAGTAGTACTAGAAAAGGAGATATTATTTCCATTTTTTATTTCGAATAAGTAATATGAAGCATTTGTCACACACACCTGCAGCAATTCGTGATTATCAAAGCCATAATTTGAATACAATACATCAAAATTCATTTTATTTTTTAACTTTTTTAAAAATGAAATAGATTATTGTATCTGACGGAGGATGCAGAGCAAGAGGAAAAATGATCGACTCCGTCTTCACAAACTTGTCTGAGCTTCAGATTGGGAATGGAAATGTCGACTTCGACTCCTGAAATTTTAAAAAGTACCACTGTGATCTCTTTTACCCCTGAAATATCACCGACTCTGATTCTTCAACCTCGATTTCTGACTATACAGACGCCATGGTTTTCGTAATTTCGGTCAGAACGAAATGTCATGCAACAAGAGTACACTGCAAACAATGCATTGTTATTTTAACAGTATAATACTTGCAGCCGAGGTTCCAATTAAAAACTGTAAAATGCACAGTAATAAACTAAAACTAGCAATTTGACAGTTTCTTACTGCAAAGTTAGAAATTTTACGGTTTATTGCCGTAAAATTTAGCTGTATTATTCTGTAAAAAAACAGTATAATACTGACAGCAGAGGTTAAATTTTAAAACTGTAAAATGCACGGTAATAAACTGTAAAATTTGCAATTCGAGTTTATTACTGTAAAATTAGCTATTTTTACAGCTTACTACTATACAATTAGCTGTATTATACTGTTAAAACAAATATTTATTTTTTAGTGTTGCTGCGTATACAAACAACAAGAACTAATATGAGGACAGCAATACATGGACGAAAAACTTTTATTTATGAATATATAACGGTAGTGATACAGAATGCGTTCGAAGCCTTCCACTGGCTTAATGTCGGTGTTTCTTTCAGTCAAAAGTACTACTTTTAGTTTCTGATATTGATGGAATAAGTAAAAGGAAAAGGGGGGCAGAAAATATTCTTTTTCCCAACGGTAAATTTTTAATTATTTTCTTAAGATGTTCCATTCCGAAATTAAAGGGAGGTTTTGTATGACGTCACAAATGAAGAAACTTTGGTGCAATGCTAAGCCGACGCATCAGTCATTTTGAATCTCTAATCATCCTATCGCTGCAACAATGAAAAATCCGACCAAAAATGGCAGCTCCACCATTTAATGACCTTTGCTAAGACCAACTTGTTCACCTGTGACGTCAGCTGTAAAAATGAAACAGCGACTGATCGTCTTTCAAGATTAGTTGTTTTGAGAAATAAAATGATTAAAAATTAAAAAGTAATCCTTCCCATGCTTCCGACCGTGCTTTTTCAGAAAAAATATTTTTGAAAAATGGGAAACAACGTAATTGCGTCAGATTGTCCAAAGAAAAGAACAAGCATGGCGACCTCATTTTACATAAAATTCTGTAATACTGTTTAATTTTTAAATAATCGAAAGCTCTCATTGTGTACTGTGGCCATTTCAATTTACTTATAATTTAGTTTAGTTTATATTAAGTTATTAGTTTATATAATTTAGTTTATATTAAGTTGAAAAAAAAAAACTTCAACTAAGGTAACTTGCTTTAGGGTTATTCCATAGAAATGTCAACTTCAGCAGAAGAAAAAAAATACCGAAGTGAAAAAAGTATCAAAAAATAAATAAATAAAAATCATACAACATAAGAAGTTAAAAAAATTGAAAAAGTAATGTAATTATCACTGAGATTAGCCTTAATAAATAGTTTGTAGTGTGCTTAAAGCTTGTTATTCGATGGTTACGTTAGTCACACTCCATCTTGAGTAAAAGTGACACTTATGACTAAAAAAAAAAAATCAAGATTTAATATATGTGTTTTATGTTTTTAAATGCCAACTTTACACGTTTTTCAAATATATCATTCAATTTGTAACACTTGCTGAACTTTGAGAAATTTTTGCTTCACAACATGAGCATTCATTTTTAGGGTTGCAAAAATGTTACGTTAGTCGCGCTGCTATTTTGGTTGAAAAAATATCTACTGTCGTAATTTTGTTTTAAATTCTTTGCAAAAATGATACATAGATACCACATACATTGTAAATCCACCAGCATAAGTAAAAAAAAATTTTTTATCCTTTATGTTACAAGTAAAAACAGTTCTAAAATCAGCTCTGAATGTTACGTTAGTCACGATGGAATGACCCTTTACAGACACAGGTGGCGTACTGCCATGCTAAGCTTAAAAGTCGTATCTGCACTTTTTAACAAACTGAATTTTTGTCACCAGGTGGTTCTTTGCCACTTATTTTAAATTTATTCAAATTTTTCTAGTCTTTTCAGAGCGGGAAATGTTCGTAAACAAATTCTGAAAAAGTAACTCCTGAATCAAATGCATGGCGGCTCAAAACTTTAAACAGCAATATCTCAGTTTGAGATCGTCTGCAGATACCACTTTTGTGCTTAGCATGGCAGTGTACGAGTATCTCTATGGAAAATACGTTTTTATTCTGAACCTATTGACCTTAAGCTTCTTACAGACAGAAAAATGCGGAATATTGCTTCTGAAACGAGTCACAAAAAATTTATTGTCGCTTAAACGCTATCAACGTTTTAACAAATACGAAGTGACTTTTTTTTTAATTGATGAAAAAGAGCTGTCCCTTAATTGTAAAGAAGATGATTCGAACTTACTCTTTGAAGGTGAGTTTAAGTGAAGTCAAGAATATTTTTGTTTCAATTTTATCTCAGTAATTGTTCTGAACTTGATAAAGTTCTGTAGTATCCAGTTGATTTCATTTAACATGAAGGACATTTTTTTAGATATGCATTAACTTAAAAATGTATAATTGACGTTATTTTTAACCTTAGCTAGGTAAGCAAGTGTATTTGATTCAACTAAAGCCACTCCAAACGTTTCTGAACTGCAAGAGCAAAAGTCATAAAACTTGGTTCTAGGTATACTGTACTTAATGTGACAATACGTCTCATTTTGAAGGAGACAGTCCAGTTTTTAGACACGCTGTCCCGTTGTCCCCGAACACAACTTCAGGACGCCGAAATATCCCCTTTTCTGAAAGAAAATAACCTAGAGAAGAAAATGAACCTACAAAAACTTTTTTTTTCAATAAGAGACTCGATAACTGGCAATACTGTCTGATCTTCTCAGGTAAAACCTTCCGCGCATTTACGCATGCGTCAGGTCTTCTATGATCTTACCAAAATAGGGGTGATAGGTAAAATGACAATAAGGGGAATAATAATAAGAAGCATTTTGAGCCGTATCAAACAACATAGAACAATGCTAATTTCAAACACATAGTTTGAGTTATTCCGATCGCATATCTCCCTCCGGACTGTTTTAGTGCTTTTCCTGATTTTTTTAAAAACTGTTTCGAAAAGGTTTATGTTAGTAATTTTAATTTTAATAAATACTTCAAGATGTTTTCTTTCATGATGAAAGAACTATTTAAGTAAAACAACAATTAATTTTTAGTAAGAAACTGTTAAAAAATGCATGATAGGAACTTTAAAAAGTTTCGCATAGGAAAATATCATTTTTAATCATACAAGTTTGTACAGATGAAATTGAAACTTTCCCAAATGTTTGAAAATAGGTTTAATTTGCAAGTAAACAGTTTAGCAAAATTTGCTTTTGTGTGGTAAATTGCTTTTGTATGGTCTGACTATCGCATGCTTGCTCTTACTCGTGTTTAAGTCTCAATTCTATAGCGTCTTTTGCAGTTAATTCTTCTTGGTGCTGCCGTCTTAATTTTTTTTGAAAAGTAAAAGGTTTACAGACAATATCTAAAAAGAATTAAAACGTATATAAGCCGTACTTTTATAGCTAAAGGAGTGCAAACTACCCTGAGTGACGCTTGTGCTTACACCGGAAAGTGTTAACTATGCACTATGCACCTCAGAGACTCGCAACCTGTCACTGTTTGCTGGAAGTTAAACGGTTTGACGAGCCCCTGAGGAAATTCATGCAGAAACTTTAAAGGTTTATACAGACTCCAATACATCTTTACAATAAATTTGAATAATACAAACTTGATCGATAAGCATTTGTATAGAAGTAAGTCTTTTTCATGATGATATTTGAATAGCAAGAGGCGTTTCAAAAACACCTAATATCAAGTTCAACAAAATATACAAAAATGCATGATAATCACCTTCTTAAAACACTCTGGTAATCAATTTAAACATTAAAAAGTAAAATAAAATGAAAATGAAGAAAAATGCACTGGCTGCTCGGTATTGACATCCTGAGACTACAGTTTCGTCCTTATTCTGGACTCTTCAGTCAGGAATAGCCAATGACCGAGATGGAGGCAAATATCCTCTTATTCCCTCTCATTATGGGCGGTAACTCATTGCATATCAAAATGAAAATGATTGAAATAAATGAAACATAATCTATTTGAAACATTATGAACTGAATGGAGGAGAAAAATGCAATAAAGGGAAAAACTGGGAAATCAAAGAGCTTATTTCAGTCTGATAAACACCAGCGTATTTTTTAATTATATCATAAATTAATTAAACAGAAAAATAATACACCCTTAACTAAATAATGCTTATCAGACAACTATGAATATAGGGGGAGTAAAAAAGTTTATTTGCATGAGAATGGAAAATGCTGTGAGTATATGTTATTGGAAGGGGAAAGGGAAGTATATTTTGGATTGGAAAAGAAGAGGTAGTTAGGCAATGGAAGATACTCTGATCTAGTATACCATGTGTAAGTCCACAAGTACATGATACGGAATATGGAAGAGGATGTATGGGTCTATTTACACTAAAGTTGCTTCTTAGTGAAGTCACATACAGCGCTATCTGGAGTCAAACTTTGGAGTTAGCGTTCTTATCTCAGAAATGGTAAGAGTTATAGGGGAAAATTCAACTACGAAGTTGTCAAGTTTCATCAAATCAAGAAAGAAAAGACATCCAAAAGCCCAAACAGTAATGCTAAAAATGTTTGGTGTGAAATGCATTCCAGCTACTTGGCATCGAGTATGGTGGTTGCATAAAGTAACTTCCCGCTAATTTGACAAGAACTCTTAGATTTTTTTTTTTTCTAAAATAATCTATCACGCAATGGGTGCGTGCAATTCCACACCAACATTGTAGGAACTTTGAAATCATATTAAGTATGCTCATGCCAGCGTGTCACTTGCCATTGTGACCAATGTACAGCGGGAAGTGCAGTACTGTGTCCAGATGTATATTTGTGCCGAAATACATCATATGCACCATTTTAAACAGATTAGACACATTTACCGCAAAGTACAGTTTTTTACAACGTAACCAAAAAAAGATACAATTTAAGCGTCCTATTTTTGACATTATTGTACAGAAAATATGTCTTCCTTCTCAATTTTACAATGCCACACAACTTTGTCATGAAATTATTACCTGTACCTTCTTATGGTTTCCGGGAAAAGAATTCGCCTCATGGTGGCACTGCAAGCGGCTTTTCTGTGTAGCAGAGAGAAATTTTTCTGACTACTATTTCTAGTTTTTAATATTTAGAAATTATTAGGATGGCAATGGACTTTTTGGACCCCGTACATAAAATACACTAAAAATCGATTCTAGGTATTCGGGAAAGTAGTCTCCTTCGTTTAAAACCGGACTTCTCGTTTTTTCTTGTGCGCATGATTACTTAGTAGTTGTGAGTTTTTTTTTTTCTTTTTCATTCCCGGGCTATAAGTTAGTTGTACTCTTGTTACATTTCCTGTACCACTTTCTAGTGAGTCATTTGTCATTGTTCAGTCTTCATGCAACACTTTGGTATCTTTTACAGTCCTTTTCAGGTAAGTTTGGATGTAGAAGTTGGCAAAAAGAACAAGAAACAGACTCGTGAGAAAAACTCCAAAGTAAAGGATCTTTGTTGATGTCGCACAATTAAGCAGATGCGCCACTGCGTAAATAAGAATAATAATGATGAACTGTACCTGTAAAGAAAAAGTTAGTTTAGTAACTGGGCGTAAAAGTGTATCTGAGTAATTACACGGGTAACTGATTCATTTTTTAAAGGCAAAACAACAAATCTTTTGCACAGCATTTAATGCAAAATATTCCGGGCATCTTGCTTAGTGGTCAGAGAAATCTGACCGGATTGAGGTTTCTGGTTTTAACGCCGGCTCGGGCATATGTACTTTCTCTCTCTCTCTTTATACCGGACATCAGCTTTGAACAGCGGCTAATCATTTAACCCCTTCCTTCTCGTGCCCGTGAAAATGACGGGGTGAAGTTTCGTCCTCTATTTCTCGCGCCCGTGATATTTCCGGGCTGAAGTGTTCAAAAATAATGCGCGAAAAATAATAAAACAATCTATTTCTTATGCCCGGAATCATGTTTTATTTCTCAATATGTACACCAGATGGCTGCCCTAGTCTATTTGCAACGTTTTTAGAGAAAAATATTATTAGAATTATATTTTAGAGTTTTATATAATTTTCTTGAATAAAAAAATAGGCACTTTTATGACCATTTTCTTCAAAATTATGCGAGCGTTAAGGGGTTAATAATTGATTAAATTACTTGATTTTTTTTCTAGTTTACTCTTGACATTCTGTATATGATCATCTGTGCAAAAATTTCTAGTTTTGTTATTGGCAACATTCCAAAACATGGATTGGAAGATGGGATTTGACTCGTTTTGCCAACGATAGATTTTTGGCGCGAAGGCGAACTTTTTTCCTGATTTTTTAAAAAATATATATTTTTTTATTTATAGTTTCAAATGCTTATATTATGTTTTTTCATTGTTTGGAGAATATTTTACGATAAAGTTTGTGTGATGTTTCATATATTTTTTTTTTTTTTTTGAAATGTTAATTTCAAAATATGTATCTGGAAAATTGGACACGTCATAACTCTTTTAATTTTTTACTGACAATCTTGAAATTTGTTTTGCTTTTGTAATTTCTTAGTTACTGTTCATGTTAGATACGTGGTGCTGAGTTACTGTTGAGACTACAGTGTACTGTTTGCTACCTAATTGCTGGATGTTTAGCAATTGTTTTCTGCTCCTATTGTAAATAAGTGTACATAATTGTAAATAAATTTATAGTTACTTCCTCACGATTGGAATGATTATTTAAGAAAGTTGAAGGTGCTACGAACTCGTTACAATACATAATAATGACAAATTTGAATCTGTAAACTAAAGTGTAAATACGCATTTAAACGATCTTTAACTAAATTTTTTTAAAAAAATTTAATTCACTTATTTATTCATTCAAAGTTATCCTCTTGTTATTCATTAATGTATCCAAAGCTTCTTTTCCTCCAGTGGCTTGCTTCGAGAAGATGATTATGAACAGTTTGAATAGTGTGGCAGTTAGTTATAAAACTCTGATTTCTAAAAGTATTTTTTACTTTTACTTTTACTTTTGATACTTTTTTTAAAAGTATCAAAATATGTATCTGGAAAATTGGACACGTCATAACTCTTTTAATTTTTTACTGACAATCTTGAAATTTGTTTTGCTTTTGTAATTTCTTAGTTACTGTTCATGTTAGATACGTGGTGCTGAGTTACTGTTGAGACTACAGTGTACTGTTTGCTACCTAATTGCTGGATGTTTAGCAATTGTTTTCTGCTCCTATTGTAAATAAGTGTACATAATTGTAAATAAATTTATAGTTACTTCCTCACGATTGGAATGATTATTTAAGAAAGTTGAAGGTGCTACGAACTCGTTACAATACATAATAATGACAAATTTGAATCTGTAAACTAAAGTGTAAATACGCATTTAAACGATCTTTAACTAAATTTTTTTAAAAAAATTTAATTCACTTATTTATTCATTCAAAGTTATCCTCTTGTTATTCATTAATGTATCCAAAGCTTCTTTTCCTCCAGTGGCTTGCTTCGAGAAGATGATTATGAACAGTTTGAATAGTGTG
>JAXGGA010019857.1:0-19280 GCA_038373865.1 Uloborus plumipes
GTATAGAAATGCACTAAAGGTGTTTCAGGTTGCAAGTGATTGTTCGAAAATAAAGCAGTTTATGGCTAAATATACTGCCCAAAGATATTTTTCCCTCTCACTCGTTTGGAATTGAAAAATAGCAATACCTTATCCGGTGACTCATTCATAGACATGAAACATTCTTCATGGGGCCTCGATGGCTCAGGGGTAGAAATTTCGCCTCGAAAGCAAGAAGTCGCGAGTTCGATTCCCGCCAATGTCCTGGATGTTATTTTCTCTATTTGTCCTGTAAATCTTTCTTGTGTCTCCTCATTTTTCCATGTATGTTAATAAAGAAGTCTAACATCTTGAGGCAATGGCACCCCCGTCTTGATAGGGGTTAGTACAACACTATTATACGACAACAACAGTAACAAACATTTCTCATGAACTCAAAGTGGTTATTGTCGTCGTATCCGCAGTTAATAACTGTGGACACGATGGGTGCCGCTGACTCAATAGGTCACAAAATAAACCAAGTTCGCACCTTTTCTTCAACTGTTTCTCAAAGCGAAATATAATTGTTTGAAATCCGTTTTAAAACCTAAAGACATTAAAATGATAAATGAACAATCATAACCCAAGTTTTCTTAAAGTTTCTGAGGTACCCTAGCCGAAAAACTACATCATCAGTACTTTCAAAATAATGTTCTAAGAATAATTCTCGAGATGTGCATGGACTATTTCAGTAACATTCCATCAGTCAGAATGCCGCCAAAGTTTCGACAGGAGAGTAGGACGGAGTGTGTTAAATTCCTCCTTTGAAGCGGGGACATTGATGGGAAAGAAACGCCCATTTTTGTTCTGGACCAAATCCAAGTAAAAGTAACCTGGTTTTCTGGAAGGTTCTTCACACCGGACACAAACTCGTTTATCAATGCAATGTTTCCAAAGAAATAGTAATATCAATCTTCATCTTTAACTATTGTGTCAGTTTTTCCTTTTTGTGATAAAGATATGTTTTACGGGGGAAATACAAGCATAGCTGCATTGAGCAATTCAATATTGATGTTCAGCGAGAGCGTACATTTTGCTAGTTCGGTAATTTGTTGAAATTAATTATGAGGGTACATACGAAGCAAATATGGTTGCCTGAAGTCGTTTAATGCAGGACATCGCCTCAAGTAACCATTACCTCAATTAAGACATTTCTTATGATTTAATCGAGGATATTTGCGTTGTTTAGGATCAAAACCCGTTGCTGTCTGATTTTCTTGGATAAAACCATCCGCATATTTACGCATACGTCAGGTCTTCTATGATCTTAATAAAATAGGGGTGATACGTAAGGTAACAATAAGGGGAAGAATAATAAGAATCATTTTGAGCCGTATCAAACTACTTAGAGCTATGCTAATTTCAAATACATAATGTGTCAAAAGGATAGCAAATGATGCAAGATTTAAACTGAAAACTTCGGAAAGTTCCCACTCACAACTTGTCACCTTTTTTTAAGCAGAATAGTTCGCGAGTGCTAGGTTCGGCTTTCACAGACGGACATTAAGTCGACTTTTTATGAAAAATAATTTTATTTTAAAAAATATATGTTTAAACGCTCCTTTATATACCAGTGGCTTAAAGGCAATGGATCAAAAAACACTAGATCTCCGCAAAAAGTGAGTACAAAGTAAGGATTTCAAGTCAAAACCATTAGATCGATAATTCCGCCTTTGGAACTATGGATTTTGAGAAATAGATATACTGGTCTTAATTCTAAACGATTCATTTATTGTCTTTTCAACTTATTTTCAAGTTTAATAATTAGGTTGTAAATACATTTCGAACAAGATTTATATGGAAAGCTTTTCAGCAATTTTGTAATTAATCTTGAAGAGAGACTTTTTTTGGATTTTAAACGAATCCTCAATGAAAATAAAACCTTTGGATCACTTACTGGTCATTTTATTACATGAACTAACGTTTTTCCTTTACTTGGTATTCGATTCGAGTGGACGGTGCCGACTCGAGTAGGGGAGACTGGGGACGGTTGTGACGCGGGGCGGTTGTGACAGTCGTCATATTAGCTAAACCATAATTAATACCTGGTTGAAGCAAAGAGATAGAGTATCAGCATGTTTGTCTGAATGTGTGTCAAAGCATTGCGGTAGCCATCGAGCGACATTAACCCCTTCGGCCCTGGCGTTCTATTATTAGAACAAATCTTCATAATGCTCTACATTCTTCCTTTTTAAGAATTTGAACGTCAAAATCCAGCGGCTTACTCATAATACATGTAAGAATTCATATATGGTACCATTTTTGCTCAGTAGATTTCAGCATGTGTTCTGCAGAGAAGATAATGTCGGTTTCTCACCACTTGCAGCAAAAAGGTAAATGCAGCTTTTATTATTTCTCAATGCTACTATATGTAATTTCCTGCACCTTATGAAAATTCCACAGCACCAAATAGACCCTTTATGACCAGTTTAGTATTTTAATGAAAAAAAAATAACTAAATTTAATTGTTAATGCGATTCTTATATCTGTTCTACTAATAGGACATCAGGCCTTGGAGCACACATGACCTATTCTTCTTCGTGTTCTATTAAGAGTACATCAGATGCTTAGTAGTGCTAAAATCATGTTTTGTTTTAAAACAAAACACTACTTTCTGTTAAATTATTGCCTCATGACTATAGTTTTTATGTTTTAAGGAATTTATTGAATAAGTAGATGCATATTATTGTCTGTTTATATCAAATTACGCACGCTGAAATACATTTCTATTTGCTTAGCCAATATGCGAAGTAAAAAGTTGTCCTTGTTGGAAGCCATTCAGTACCTAAATAGTCTGGATGATTCTGATTTAGAAGATGTAGACTTAGCTGGGTCTGATGATGAATGGCAGCCATCAAATTATGATTTGCCGCACTTGTAACCTGATGAAGAGAAAGATTCCACTATTTCAGTATGGCTATAACAAACTCTTGGTCAGAGTATAGACAGGATGCCGCTTCGTTAGGAATTACACGTAAAGATCAAATGGATTTGCTCGATTTCACGTTTGATGTAGCAGAAACGTTGGCATTCACAGAACAAGCAACAACTGCTACTAAACGGGAGGCCATCAGGAAATAGTCCTGTTGTACCACCATCAAAGAAAAAAATAAACCCAGCTGTTAGACCCTGTGGAGATGTGAGGTATGATTTAATAAATCACATGATTGAGAGAAGTTCGAAACAGCAGAGGTGCAAATTAGAAGGTTGCACCTATAAAACAACTTCTTATTGTGAAAAATGTGAAGTGTATCTGTTTTCATGCGCAAAGGAGTTGTTTCAAAAAGTTTCAGATCAAATAAGTGTAAATATACTTGGAAATAAATGTTCTCTTTTTTACTTAATAACAGCCTGGTGTCCTACTATTAGAACACTTTTTAATTAGTTCCGTAATTGGTAGAAGCTCATAATATTACATATTTAGCATATTTACATGCATTATAGCATATATAATCACTCATTGATTTTTTATCTACCCAATTAAAAATTCAGGGCCGAAGGGGTTAACGCTAGCAGAGGGGTTGGTTACTTTTTAACAGTCAAAAGTAAGTTTTTTTGTTCGATGTCTTTTAGTAATTCCCGTTGAATGGGTACAGATAGAGAAATGAAAGTTTTCTCCCCGTTAGTAGTGAACTTTAATAGTAAAATAGCAGTGATTACTTTTTATGTAGGCTATTTTGTATTGCCATGGCGATTGCTGTTTTCAAAAGTAGTGGGTTGGGGTCGGTTGTGACAAATTGCGTGGGGACGGTTGTGACACGAGTAAAACATGTTTTTATCATATTTGATGCCCATAATACTCTTGGAGAATACAGAAATAGGGCAGTGTGACCTAATGAAATATAAAGAAGCTTATAAAGAAGTGAAACTGTTTTTTCTTTCCGACAGCTTTGGAAATGCAACGTTAATCGTAAGTCTTTGCTACGAAACATTCATTCGTAAACGCGATGGAGCCGACCGGCGCTGTCACAATGAAAACAAAGTGTGCATAGGTTAGATTGCTCATAATAAAGTGCTTTTGAGCTTACATATACGCTGAAAGCAGATATGAGAGTAAAATGGCTACTGAGAAATGGTTCCGTTCATTTGTAAATAGAAATGTTTCACGTCTGTTCGTGTAGCTCATGCAACTAGCCTTTCAAGAGTAACAAGCTTCAATAAAACAAATAAATGTGGAATCTTTCTTTGATACTTGAGAATTGGAATGAACAGACACGGTTATGACCCACAGGATGTGCATAATGTTGGCAAAACAGACGTTACGAAATTCAAAAAACCTGATATTTTTGTAAAACTTGGTATAAGGCTACTTCAACTGAACGAGACACATTGTTAAATATTAAACTTTCCCAGATGAAGGTTATGTTGAATTACGTTTAACATTACTTGAAATTAAAAGTGATCTAGATTGTTTTGCTGTATTTTTGAACTTGTCACAACCGACCCCAAGCACTGTCACAACCGCCCCTCGGGTGGGGTCGGTTGTGACATTTGTTCCTTTTTTGTTTAATTTGGTCCTGTGAGTTAACTATTGTACTTAGGGAGAAAATTTTAGTGTTCATAAGCAGGCAAATAAACACTTTAACATAAAAACAACTTTAAACCAGCTCACAGGCATTGCTAAGGGATCTATGGGGGAGCAAATGAAAATTGTCACAACCGTACCCAGTCTCACCTACATAGAATCGTATATAGCCCCATATACACCCGAATGAAGTATTACATCCTTCATTTCTACGGAGAGACTCGTGTCCTGGAGTGCAAGAGCACTACTATAGTATTGGTATCTTTCTCGCCTTAACCCTTTATATCCCAAATTAATTTAACAATGAATTTTATATATTTTTTTGGGTTTTCTTAGTTGCAAATACATCAAACAACATATATACCAAAAAAAAATTTTTCTGAAAATCTAAGGCCTCCTATACATTACGGCCTCTAAGAAAACTGTTTCCGATTTGAAGTACCATCAGTTGGCCTTTCAGCAAAGTACAAAGAGTTGTACTTAAAAGCTTTAGCATGATTCCAGCCATTTAGGATTCATAATAGCAGGACTTCTGCGTCCCGTCGGGGCATAAAAGGTTAACTGACAGTTTTTTTTTTTTTTTTTTTTTTTTTTAATCTTAAAGTAAAAGTCATTTTACAAATTACTCATCAGAAAGTATCTGAAACAACCCCTGTGAATTAACACATGAGTCGTGAACGTTTTCAGCGTTCCTGTCTTTGGATCATTGGCAGCCTATCAAATGAGAAACGAAATGCGTATTTGGTCAATTTGAATTGCACAAACCATAGACATCGTGCTATTCTTAGAAATGTTCTCAATATTGCCATTGCAATAATCATTGGCTAATAGTTACAGAAACTCACAATTTTAAGTATCTAATGGAACACTTATAGAAACTTAAAAAACTCATCGTCTTTAAATCATGATTTTGTGCAACATTTCACACATTTCCTCTTCTTTTTTTTACCACATCCAAACTATATACAAAAATACTGTTTGCGTAATGAAGCTAACTTCTTTTCTACTGATTTGTTAAAATAACTAAGATTCATTACACTTTAAAATAACATTTGAGAGTAAACAAAACTATTCAGAAATCATCTCTCATCTTTATAATTTTGGTTCTTACTACTAAAGAATTCACAGCGTCAAGAAGGAAATTCCTAAAATATGGAAATCAAGATGTCGCATATCGTGAATTGTTTACATCTTGAATCTAGTTAATGCTTTAACGAATGCTGCGCATGATAAATTTGGTTGTTTAAAAGTAAAAAAAAAAACATTTATCTCAAATTTTAGTACAAGTTATGGAGCAGAATACAAAGTGCATTCAAATTATTCTTCATAAAACTCTTGGCAACTTAATTAGAAAACGTCTCTCTCACTAACTTTAATTACTGATTCGCTAATACTATTCACAAAATTCTTCATATGTACGCACACGATGATACTAATTGATTGATTAAAATTATCAATTGATATTTATTATTAAACTTAAAACATATACGTATACTGTTGATAAACTAAGATGAGGTGATGCTGCTTATTTTATTAATTTTATTATTACATTAATGACTTCCGATTAGATAACAAATATTTTCTAAAAAGCATCTGTACAATCTGGAGTTATTTTAGAATACTTTATAGTTAGATCTTTTTCTCCGTTGAATAATTCAGTATACTGATTTATAGTTGAAAGTCACTATCCAATAAAATATCTGCCGAGTCTGAAACAATACTTTATAATGAGTTATAACCCTTCTTAATTAATTAGTAGGAAAACTGATTCTTCATTTTCCGTTAAAACGTCGCGTAAAAGAATATTTTTTGCTTTGTATTTTGATATTTCTTTTTATACATTTTTTTATAACTTAACAAACAAGTTCATTTAGTTTCAGCAATTATTCAGTTTCAAAACAAAAATTGTGCTATCTTAGATAACAGTTCTTAGTCAACTTAATATTAATTACCTTTAATTACTACTTTTACTTGAAAAGACCAATTTTATATTTAAAAACCACTCAAAACATCTAAACAATCTAAAACAAAAATTTATGGGTCATTTTCAAAATTTGCTTACATTTGCTATTTGGAGGTTAAAGAGACGATTTTGAAGCATAACTTATGTTTTAAATTCAATGTGAACAATTATTTTCTGCAAGAAATGTGCCGAAAAAAATTCTATCACTCAAAAAATTATTGAAATTTATTTATTATTTTTTTTTATTGGTCTTTAAAAATGAGAATCAAGGCAAAAACGCTTGTCCATTTCCAATTTTCGCAAGAACTATTTTTTTATATACTTAATTGTATAAAAAAGTATATACAACAAATTATTTTTATATATTGACTATTAGTGTATGATATTCATAATAAATATTGACAATATTTTTTTTCATTAAGAAATGTATGAATATATTTTGTCCGGCAGTTCTGGTCAAGTCCGTTACCCTAAGATTATTTTAGCTAAAAAAGGTATTTATTGCAATCAAAAGATGGTAACACGTATTCAGTTAACTTAAAAAACTAGTGATGTAAATATTTCGTACCGTTTTGGTTTTTTTTTTTTTCAGGCAAGAAGTATTACTGTGGCGTTTCGCACAAGATTTCTTCCAGGTGCGTATTTTATTCTTTGTCAAGTTTGTTACCAAAGATTTTAGTATTAATTTTTACTTCTTCTCAACTTTTACCCCGAAATATTGTTTATTATACAACTCTAAGGAAATGCATATTGTTGTTCAATTTTTAAATTCGACAACCAAGCCATAATTTGACATTTTGGATGAAATGTCAAGTCCGTTACTGGTCAAATCCGTTACCAAATGTTAAGTTCGTCACCAGTTTTGATCAATATTTTAATGATCACAAACATCGTTTTAAGCTTCAGGGACGCAAATAATTTCAAATGAAGTTGGTTCTATGTGCTATGGTATAGTTTAAAAGAGAGATTTCATATTGATTTTGTATGGTAATGGACGACAATTTTCCTTGCAACTTGAAGTTTTACAACAGCATTTGAATACTTAATTATGCATCAAAGTGTACAACCAATTACTTTTTCACACACCTGAAATATGTGACAAAACATCTGTTAGTAATACTAAAAGAAAATAGGAAGTTAAAAAAATTACTTAAAAATTGTGAAATGTAAGCATATGGTGAAAATGACCCTTATAGTTTAAAGGTTTTTTTTTTTTTTTTTCAATTTAAGAAGACTGTTTCTAATTTTTCGTTAAATATTATGGTTTACAGAACTATCTGCAAAATCTGAAACATGAATTTGTAGTTTATAATTTGTTATATTTTTTTGCAAATTCAATGAACTGATTGGCTGTTACTTTTCAGTTTAAACTTAATTCGCAAAATCTTACCTGCATAATCTACGAAATCAATCATTAGTTTGATATTACTTTTCATGAGCAAATTTCGATACTTCATTCTTAGTAAAAGAGTATTTTCCAAAAAAAGATCTATGAAAAGTTGCCTGAGAAATTCAACACTGTCAATTCCTTCTGATGTAGTTTTTAAAAATGAGTTTTAATTGGAAAAGGACAATCGATTGCGTTATTTAATCAGAGAAAGTACAAAATGGCATCTGATGCTCGAAAATGTGTTTTAATTTTTGTCTACCAGCTTTACATTTCAGCTAAAGAAGTTTGCCGATTGAACTAGCACCACCTAGAACTTGGACTACAAATTTTCTTTTACAGTAATGATTTATTTATCTATTTTTTTATCATTATATTCGCTGAAGTTCCTTTGTTAGCATTAATCCCCCCCACTAGATAATATTAACGATAAAAGATTCTGTACCACTTTTCTGTTGTTGTTACCTTTACCACTCGGGTACTAAAGCCCGAATAGACAAATCTAGCCGATTAAAGGCAGAATAGGTATGGCCTTCGTTTTTACAAGCACCATTAAGGTGCAAGTCCGATTCAGCTCGTCACACATGCCATAAGGACCCGTTTAAAGGGAAGGCAGCCTTTTCCAACACATTCGCACAAAGAAACGCACAAGGACACTAGAAAGAGAAAATACACATTTGATTTGTGAATAGATGGTAATTTCCGTGGGAAAACTGATGTAAAAGTTTAAGTTGAAAACATGAAAATAATGTACCCAATTTTATTAGTGCACACAGAAATTGGCTTAAGGGCATTCTTCACCATTTCGTTGAAGTGAAAGCGCTAGTTTGTGGAAGAGTGATATAATTTATTTTGTGGATTTAATGTACGCGACTGACTGCTCTGTATATTTTACGTGCCCAGACGCATAAAGACATGCTAATAAATTTAAACTGACGACAAAGTATTCAATAGCATAACTGCATAAAAATAGGGTTATAACATTTTAATAGAATAATGTCCGTCCTTGAAAGCAGCGCCTAGCACTCGGAAACCATTACACTTTAAAAAGTGGGTGATGGGGTGTAAGTGGGAACTTTCCGAAGTTTCTAATTTAAAACTTGCATTTGCTATCCTTTTGGCACATTTAACTAAACTATGTATTTGAAATTAGCTTCGTTCTACGTTGTTTGATACAGTTCAAAATGCTCCCTATTATTCTTTCCCTTATTGTTATCTTACCTATCACTCCTATTTTGGTAGGATCACAGAAGACCTGACGCATGCGGAAGGTTTTACCTAAGAAACTCAGAGTATATTAAACTTCAATGGCGTACAGTTAAATGTTCGTGTAATAAGACTCCTTCCACACACGTCTTTGCTTTAAACATTTTTTTCTTGTAAGAAATTGATTTTTTTTCTCCTTGTGCAATATTTTAGGAATTCTCATCTTCGAGAGAAAACAAAAATGTCAGTTTCCTCAAAAGTGATTCTTGTACGGATGTATTCTTTTATTTATGCAAATATTACCTTCTAATGTCTAAACGAATGTTTAAAAATATAGTTAATGAAAAATTAAAAAAAAAAAATGCATTCTGACCTTCAGTTACTTCTCTATATTCACACAACACCATGACAAGGAGCATATGTGCATATGTAATATACGGGCGATTCTCTGTAAACTCGTCATTTTTCACCCGAAATCTTGCCGGGGTATGGTTTTTGCAATGTTCGTATAATTACAAAACTATTGCTCAGAAAATGAATCTATCACTTTGGTTTGAAAGAGGGCCAATTGAAGTTTGTGTTTTTCTGACAAATCATGTTAGGGGGGTCAGTCCCCTGCCTAGTATAACTACGCAGGGGACTGTGCCAGGTGACTGTGTTTTTGCTCTTTGTAGCGTAATATCTGCAAAACTATTAGAACATAATTAGTTACGAGACTACCTATAAATTAAGGCACAAATCGTGGACATAATAACTAATATGTTTCATAATTTAACTAATTGGACATTAATAAAATCACTTCCCAGAGGACTGTTTTCACAACGACCCTGATGCATACTTTCAGCACAAATGTGTGTCTCAAACAAAACAAAGTATCGTTTCAACACCGTTTTCAGCAATTTCAGAAAATTCACACTGATTACTTTAAACTTCATGACAAAAAACATTCGCAAGAGCAACATATTTTTTCTATTGGAGCTTTGAATTTGTGGCAGGGGACTGTTTGAAAAATCTCCGGACAGAATTTACATGACAATTTTAAATTTTAGAAATTAGACCTTATTTCATAAAAAAGATATAGTTGCATTCTTCCATTTTTAGATATTAATTGCCGAATTTATGTAGTGTTAATAGGTTTTTTGAAATATTGCCTTTAAGTGTTAAACTATTGGATTGGGACAGCCAGGTGACTGTGTTTTCGGTGCTTAGATAATTTCTAAAAAAAATTAGATTGTTATCGCTCCAAATACTTTGGGATACAAAGTATTAATGCTTTACTTGTATTAAGAGCAATAATTACTTTATTACACTTTATTATTTTTAAAATACTCGGTCCGGACAGCCAATTACGAGTTTACAGAGAATCGCCCATACATACATGCACAATGCGCTAAGTATTCGTAAGTCCTGACAATTCAGAGATAGTTTTAGAGATCGAAACCTTAAACCTCATTATAACGTCGCATAAATGTCACCGTACCTATAATTCATTTCTTAATTTCTCAAAGGCTAGTATTCATGTAAATTATTGCGTGGAGCCGTAATTTCGAAACATAAGGAACTGATTTTCGTATACATTACGTCGAAGACCCCATTTGGAGCGATTAATTTGGTGAAATCCAATCACCAAGGTAACTTCATCCACGATGTTGATTGATGAAGTGAAGATTATGATTCAGGAGCTAATTCATTGAAACATTACTCTTAAAAATTATTGACTAATATTACGGGCCAAGAAAGTTTCAAACATCTCATCCAATATATGTTATTATTTAATCAAACAGTTCAGGTTTAAGATTTCTTTCAAGAAATCTGAAAATTGCTTGGGGTATGGGGTTAAGGTAATTGGTACTTTTAATTAACACAAAAGCTGAAAATATCTTTGAAATTGTTCTTGCATAAACTAGCATCTTCTTTGAATCAATATATTGGAGAATTTACTATAGAATTGCAGAGACCAGCAATATTCCCAATTCGGCTCTGTGAAACATTGATAAGGGTCCCATAAAAAATCAAAAGGCTTGATAGCTTACTCTGTAGTGACTTTAAATTGCGTTAACAATGTTGATACAGATTATTTTTATTAACTCTGAAGAAAAAAAATTCTGCCCTCTCTCACCTTTTTTTCAATGCAAATTTAAGCAGTTTTGTATTAAATGCATTAATCTTACAGAAAGTTTTTTTGAATTGCTTTCTTCGGAATATTGTGTTTTAAAATGTTCGATTAAAAAATAGCTCTTTTTAACATACAATTATGGACTCTAAAAACAGCATTATGAAGAAATATTAGTACACGGACATTAAAGTTCACGCGGACACAAATCAGAACTTGGATGAAATCAGAGAGGTTTTTCAGAAACTTAATTGCAAAAGATTGAGGAAAATTTTTATATGTTAGGTCAAAAAAAAGTTTATACAACTGAGAAAATATACTGCAGTAAATTATATTTTCATTAATTACTATTCAAATTACCTTTGCACCGTTGTTTGATTTGGTTTTAAAATTGCCAGAAAGATTGAAACTTTATCCGCATACTTCGCTTAAATAGTTTGGTGTCTCAGACTATTACTGACCATATTACATAAAATTTGCATCTAAAATAGGCACATCATTATGAAGATATAGAAAAACAATACCACACACTGGAAACACCTCACCATAAAACAAACCAAAATGAGAAAACTTTTGAAGAGAATGTTTCTTTGCCATTCAAATTTATGGCTTTTGAATCCAATTTCATACAAGGCCATAAAACGATCGACCTCTCGAAACAATCCAAAAGAAAAACCGCGTATCGGAATAAATTCGAACGTTTTATGCTTTTCCCGATAGGTACATGCGGATGAAATCGTCTGCCTGCATAAACTCGAGAATCTGGAGTCAAAATTTTTAGTGGTTGTAAAAATCAACGTTATGGTAAGATTTTGTTGAAAGAAAATCATTAAAGTAGTCGGCGATTTCGATGTTTTGGGGAAGAGGAGAAGTGTTTGTAAACGATGTGTCTCAGAGAGAGGAAAAACCTCCAAGATCACATATATGATCAGGAAATTTTGCTATTGGAACAAAGTTTCGGATAAAACATGCGAAACAATGTACGTTTCTGATATTTTACAGAGCTTTTGGCCACATATCGCTCACTCCTTTCAAAAACGTCACACCTCAAAATTTGGCGATTTTGAATAATTATGCCAACTGCCGTGAATAAGTAGCATATCTCTGCAAGATCTGCATTTTACAACTCAATAGCTTTCGCCTTTAGAGAGCAAAAGTGTCCTTTCTGCATTTTCAAGTATTTTAGGAATGTTCTTTTCAAGAGTGTCACATCTCAATGGTGCTTAGCCGGAAACATCTGTGTCGTTTAGTTTTGTCGTTTAGTTTGTCGTTTTAGGATGGTACTATCAATTTCTGTGCTCATTCAAATAAGGACTTTTTAGGGACTAATGTCGAAATTCTATTGGAGATTTTGGAAGACTGCTTCTCCAATTTTAATTTTAATTTATAGGGGTCTGCTTTTGAGGGGTTGTTGCTTTTATTTTTAACCACCTTTTATCAAAATTTCTTCTCCTAAATTTTACAATGTAAATAATATCCTAAACTTTTACTAATATTTTTTGCTGTAAATTTTCAAGGTTTTCTAAAATATTTAATTGCATTTTTTTTTTTAATCATAGGAGGAAAAAGGTGGTCCAACTTCACGAAATGAAAACATTTTAATGCTATTAATTTTTACGGATGATATTCACAAACTTATTAAATGAAACAAACAAAGGTTTAACAGTTGTGCACTTAAAAAGAAGGAATAATTTTCGTCAGAAGTAAAACTTTTATGATAGTGCAGAAAGATAACAGGGCCAATCCATGGTTACGGTCGTTACATTCACACAACTTCAGCTGTTCA
Source organism: Uloborus plumipes (assembly GCA_038373865.1). Classification (NCBI taxonomy): domain Eukaryota; kingdom Metazoa; phylum Arthropoda; class Arachnida; order Araneae; family Uloboridae; genus Uloborus; species Uloborus plumipes. The sequence goes on from JAXGGA010019857.1 coordinate 12,999, forward strand.
TATTTTATTAACAAATGCTGTTGAAGTTCCAACAAAAACAGGGAATGATAAAGCTCCCAACCAACAAAATTATCCGCTAGCCATAGTTTAAAATTATTGGTGGAAGATGTAGAAAAAAAACGCGAAAATGTGTGGTTACGGTCGTTGCAAAAAAAAAGACACGGTTTTTTGAGTGCTATGAAACACTGCGACTTTTCTGTGAATCCATTGCACGTATGATCTTCTGGATTTTTGTAATTAGTTCTCTATTAATCAAGGCATGATATCATACAAAGAACTTAGCTTTTTTGTTGAAAAATGAATCTTATGAATTTTTGATTACGGTTACGGTCGTTACAAAAGCGGTTACGGGCGCTACACGTATGACTTTTATTTAGATAAACATAAGTAAACCGCCATTTTAAATATTTTTCCGCTGCATATAAAGTCAAATAATGGACTTCAGCAGAAAAGTTCTCCAGTAAGTTCTTTTGAAAAATAGTTATCGTCATGAATTGATTACCGTAGCCTGGGAAAGCCTTCAAATCCTTTGACTTATGTTTTCCAATGAAACTTCCGCAGAAAACCCACACCTTCCTGTGTCTCTTCAGATATTTTAGTTCCAATTGATCTCCATAATCATCTGTGACTTGAACTCTGTATTTCTTCAGTACTTTGCTTTGAAAAATTTCAACAAATTCACTTACGTAAACAATATTAATAGTACAGGGCACCTCATTGCTTCTTCTACAAATGTTCGCTTCATTGAACATGTTGAAAGTCACACATCATTAACTTTGGTTTTAGAAGAACCGAGCACAATCAAGTAAAAAATTCCTCACCACAATGTTCGTTTTTGGAAAGTCTTTGCTACTGTAGTTTCCGCTTTTGATTAAAAGTTATCAATCGAAAAGACACAATATTACATACTTTATGGAAATCTACTTTTATTGCACGAAATTATGTACCGACTCTGAACTGAAACACGAATAATAATCAATTAAAATGGAACGATATATTTTGGGACATTATTTAACGCACGCTAACAGTCTTAAAATTAGCGCTTGTGGCAACAATTTAACTTTTAAGTTTTATTTTTGCACTAGCTACTTGGCCCGGCTCTGCACGGGATCTATCTTGAGGAAAAATGTCATGTCAAGTGACACGTGTGTCTAAAAGTACCGATTAAATTTAAGTCAATAGTTTGCTAGAACGCAGTACGAAAAATCAATCAATCGCCAAAAAAATTTTAAACCCGTCCGTTACAGGAAAAGCCTAAAGCAAAAGCAAGAATTTAATTTGTTTATTTTCAAGAAAAAAATGGCAATACCCTTTTCTCATTAATAATTTATTTCACCTTATTTAATTTTTTTCTCGCTCGTGCAGACGATTTTTATGAATCCAATTTAAAATGGATATTTCCAAATTTTCAAATGCCCATATCTTTCTTCATGGTGGAGATATCGATTAGTGGTTTTGAAAACATTTGGAAGGAAACTTTCCTGAAAGGTATTTTTTGCGTTCTTTCGAATGAGACCAAGATTGAGAAGATCCGATAAGTATTTCGCTAGATAGAGCCATTTTGAAGTAGAAAGAGCCATTTCGAATTCCTTTATGCGAAGTTTGAACGGATCGATACTCTTTTCCCACTCAAAAACTACCCTATGATCCTTCCCGGGTGCCCAAGTATCTCCCTGCCAAATTTCGTCCAAATCCGACGTAAACTGTTGATTTGTATAAGGTACGCACACACACATATTCTTTGTTTTATTTATGTGAATTTGACATTTTCCAAGACATTTATTTGACAGAGAAAGTATTTGCCTTTGCACCTCGTTATTGCGATATAATGTCTTAAAAGCTGTGAAAAATTTAAGCAAAGCTCCAAATTTAAAGGCTTATTGAAAAATATGAGATACCAATTTCTCGTCGACAATTGCACCGTCTGCATGGGATAAGAAGTCCGTCTACAAAGCATGTATGTGAAAAGATGTCTCCCATCCCCATTTGGTGACTTTTTGGCAGACTTTAAGGTCTTATTTTCTTATATTTCGAAAACGGGGGCACGAGGGCAAATAAATTACGAATCGGGAAAAATGGTTTGCTATGATCTTTCAAATGCTAATAATTTTTTTTTCACAATTACACTATAGTATGGTTTCCTGATAAGCACTAAAGGATCCCTAAAGCGAATTTGGCAAAGATCCAACGTAAAATGTATTTACCTTGGGAAAGTTCCCTTATTGAGACTTTCCCCTTCTATGAAAAGCAAACACCATCAATGTCTATTCCTGAGCTTCAGAGGACCCCTGTGGCAAATTTGGGAAAGATCCGACGCAAACTATGAATTTAGACCTAAAACATGTAACACCCGTGACCAACATAGCATAAAACGAAAAGGTTTCTTAACCCGTCACTGCATGGTGTGCCTGATCTGGCACAAACCAAATAAACCCTCATATATTCCTATGATTTTTAAATTCAGTTAAACTGAGCTTTGTGCCCCTTCTGGAGTATTGCTATAACAGTTTAGTGTGATTTTTATGTACTAGTTAGTTGCAATAGTCTAGGTATTAACAGTTCTTGCTTTTGAAAAATAGAATGTCTGCTTTACAGTAAGAAGTGTGCTAAATCATTATTTCTTTTAAAAACAGTTCACTTTGTGCAAGAATAAGTAAAAATCGAAAACAACGTCTAAAAGCACAAATGGGTTGAATTAAAATTGGCAAACATGTTTCAAAGGCATAAAGCCTCCCTCTGCAGTGCCAATTCATTTCTTGCTTGGCACTGAAGAAAGAGGCTTTATGCCTTTGAAACATGTTTGCCAATTTTAATTCGACCCATTTGTGCTTTTAGACGTTGTTTTCGATTTTTAATTATTTCCTTTGTTCTAAAAATGTTTAGATATAATGCTGTACTTAGTAGTAAAAATTGTTTGTTCCACTTAGGGCACAAAACACATTGTAGCTTATTACACTTATCGGTATAAGCTTATACTAAGTGCTTTGTGCCATAAGTGAAATAAACAGTTAAAACATCATTTTTGGCACAAATTTTTAAGATTAATTTTTTTCTTCATTTTTCCTGAACTCAAGGCTATTTAAAAGGTAACATTTGATTTTTTTTCAAGAAAATAAAAAAATCGTACAGTGAAGGGTTAAATAAATTAGTACTGCACGTTTTTAGAATGAATGAGTATTAGGTAGGGTGGTTCTTATTTTCGAATTTCAAAAATATTGTGGTCTCATCCCTTAATCTGGTTCCATTAGGAGAAAAAGTAATGACCTAAAATTTTAGCTCATTTAAACAATATTTAGGCAGGGATTCAAGTGAAACAGCACTGCGATCGCTTCGAATTGCAATAGCTACTGGAAGTGAATTACATTATCATCAACTTAACTTGGCATGACGTCACTACGGGTGGAGCCAATAACAGCTCACAAGCACTCAGCTATCTCCTCTTATTCGCCAAGTAGGCTGTGACGTTTTATCTTGCTCGTTTTTCAAAGGCAAACGTCACGCCGACGTCACGATGTTTTTATCAAGAAACGTTCTAATGTAATTCATTTCCAGTAGAGATTGTAATTTGCGATAGCCTGTTTCACTTGAATCCCTGCCTTAGAGGTAACTCAATGACACTGAACTTTTACCGAAACGGTTTTTTTCACGCAATTCTGAAGTTTCTTCAATTTATTTATTCATATGTATTTACATGTGTATTTATTATATTTATATTTATTTATATATTTATAACAGAAAATATAGTTTTCTCAAATTTCAATTAAAAGACTAAAAAACAAAGGTAAAGCTTCACGAGATTGATCTCCTCCGCAGCGAGAGTATCACGTGCAAAAATACGTATGACTCAACCTCAGTTTCATTCTATAAATACTTATACAACACAATGAGCTGTATTAACTGTAACTGTACTTCTTCTGAGCTCTTTCTTTGCTTGTGATTGGTTTCTTCCAAGGAAAATTGTAGCTATAAATCTTATTTTCTATGAAATGTGCTAAACTCTGAAATGAAAATAAGCATAATATTTGAACTAGAATTAGAGACTAGTAAGACGAAATTAAAAATTGTAACTATGGAAACCAGATCAATGCAAAATGATGGAAGAATAGATTACAAAAATAAAAAGTACGATAAGAGTATTGGTTACATTAACACCTTCTTCTTCGTACATACAGATGAAATCTATGACACTGAAAAAAGAAATAAATCACAAGCAGATCTTTCGTGCTCAAAACCTTCTGAAAGAGAGCGATTTAATGTCCTGACACCACCACTGTCCTCTGCACTAGATCGTGCAAAGGAATAAGATAAGCTTGGATAATTGCTCCAGTAGCATCTGATGCACCCTTTAATGACTTTCAACTACTAAACACACTCTTAGATTATTCACATATAAATATCAATATTTCAACAGCTGTATCTCAAAATTTTGAGAAACATCTTTGGTTTAAAGATTTAATAGCATTAGATATGTTCGACAATAACGTACCTCTTTCTACGAAACGCTATATTGTGAAAGCTAATTAAGAAGTGAAAAGTCAAAATAATCCTCTAAAACGTGCTACTACAAATTTAAAAACGTTCAAAGAAAAAAAGTTGGAGGATTTTGTGACAAAAAGATCAATTAAGTTCGAACAGATAGGAATTCCAGATGGGTTCCTTAAAGTCGATCCACTTAATTAGAATAACAGAATAGATTTTTATCAAGGTTCAAAATTGTAAAATCTACGGAAGTCATGAATGATAGTGCTGAATGGGGTTTGACACTTATTCAAGAGTTCAGTGGCTTATTAACAAAAGATGAGTCTTAATTCCAATTCTTCATGTTCGTGGTTGAGGAGCACAGAAGTGAATATCGAGACAGTCACAAACACTGTTGAGCGCCAAATCATCTATGGCAAAACAATAATGTTCCTACTTTTTATTGTATTTAAACCAATTATGTATACATTTTCTGAATTCATATCTATCTTTTTTTAACAGCATAAAGTAAAATGACTTAAAATATTACTTTGTTTTGTTTTCATGCTATCGTTGACTTATTAGCCTATACACGCTTAACTTCAAGCTCATTGAGCTACCTCTAAATTTAAATATATTTTGCTAAAACTTTTTTCAGTTCATTTTCTCCCTAAAAGGAACCATATCAGGGGTGAGACAAAAAAAAATTTTTTTTTGAAAATGAATCCTTTTCAGAACAACCCTAATGAGTACACTGTAAAACCTAAATGGCAAACTTCTTCATAAAATAGATATTGTTGCACAATAACAAATACTTGTTTTCGGTTACGGTCGTTACGAAGATTCTAGATAATTTTTGCTCGCCTATAATTAAAAACTAATACAACCTACAACGAAAATGAGTGATGGAAAATGGCAAAGAGGGTGCTTACTAAATCACTATTAATCGTTATCTTCCAAATTGGATCCAGTGTTGACAGAGTGTAGGCTGGAATCTTGATAATTTTTAACTGAAAAAATGGATTAGAAAAACCGCAAATTTAGGACGTTGAAACCATGTTTACAGTAAAAACTAGGGTACTATACACTTTGAATTAGGAAACTATTCTTTCTTGTGAATAAAATGACATATAGCATGTTATTATAAAGTGAGTTTAATATTTTGATGTCTGTCCCATTTCTTATGGATTGGCCTAACAGTAACGTATCACTAAGAATATAAACTCATTATTCATTAGATTAGTGACAAATAATTTAGCTGGCTTTCGAGCAATTACACATTCAAACAAATATTTTCTACCGCTGAACAAGGGACTTTCTCTCTCTCTCTCTCCCCAGTCTGAAGCTGCATCAGTTTCATTTAAAACTAGCGCCTTAGCTATTCTTTAACTTGTACATTTAATTCTTTGTTTACACTTTAATTTCAACATAGAGCAGCTTTGAAAACGAAGAATAACTATAATCAATGCGGAAAAGCTTGACTGTGAGTAGTTGATTTACACGCTTTATACTCTTCATTTTGTACAAAGCAAATGCTACCGTTTGTTAATTTCTTTGTTATTGCTTTTCTATGGAAGTTCCATCAATAAAGATTTCAAAACACAAACTTTAAAAAAAGACTTTCAAAATGAAGTCAGCAAAGATACGTTTGTCCCTTTATGCAGAATGGAACAATAGGGTGACTTGAATTGAAAATTGCGCTTCGTTTAGAATGTTTCGAGAAAAGAAGAGAGTAATAATGTTGAAAATTGTTCATTGATTCGGCTTACCACAAAATAGAAATTGGAATTAAGAGGAATAATTCATTTAATGAAGAAATTTGTG